>PVIJ01002175.1:0-168834 GCA_004024925.1 Scalopus aquaticus | reverse complement strand
CTGCAGGCCCTTGTGAGCTGCCTCGCCCCGTGCACGCGCGTGTATGTGTGTGCATGGCAGAGCAGCCAGCCGGCTTATCCAGTACAGAGCCAGGAGCAGCCTACTGTTAGAACACACATCAAAGAATGCTAATTGATCAAATATTAAATGCCAGTTAAACGCCGCACTGAATAATTCACCTTTTCTCCTGTGAGCCACTTTGCGGTGGCTGGAACAGGAAGCAGGGATTTTCATGCTGATAACAGCGTTAGCAGGGGGGGAAGGAGATGTTGTTTGTTTTCCTGAAGTGTTGCAAAATGTGTGAGAACCGAAGTCTTCACTTATTAAATTCAGTCCTGTGGGAATACAGTGTCGAGATTTTCCATCTGAACCTAATTTTTAAAGAGTCAGGTGACAGGGACATGCAGGGCGTTGCAAGCAGGGGGTGAAGTCCTCGGTGGCAGGAACAGCTGATGGAACGGGGGATGCTTTCCCAGGAGGAGAGGGATTTGGGGACTAAGGGGGACCTGCTGTGGTAGGCGCCTGCCGTGGCCCCCAACATCTTTTTGTCCTATTCCCAGAGCCTGCGAAGAGGTTCCCTTCCATGGCAGAAGGGACTTAGTGGGTGTGATGAAGTTAAGGCTCTTGGGATGAGGCGGGCAGCCTGCATTTCCCAGGTGCACCCAAACACGCCACAAGGGCCCTTCGAGGACAGAAGCAGCAGTGTGTGAGTCAGAGATGGCGGTGTGGCGACAAGTCGGGCCCGGAGCAAGCCTCCCTGAGCCGGGATCCCGCGGAAGTGGGAAAGACAGCGGGTCTGTTCTGCTCTAGAATCTCCCAAAGGAACGACGCTTTGGTGACACTTTGCTTTTAGTTTTGTAGAATCCACTTTGGATTTTCGACAACCTGAGCTGTAAGATCAGAAACTCGTGCTATGTTCAGGCACTGCATGTGGCAGTTTGTTACAGCAGCAATAGGAAGCTAGTACACGCACCTCTGACTTCCCTGCAGCTTGCCGTGTGCCTAAGCTGACACCTCAGATCTGCTCCTTTGATGCCCTGGTCACAGTGTCAGCGTTTCTAAGCGCTCACTCTGCGCCGTGCTCTGTGCTGCGAGCGCTGCCTGTGCCAGCCCACGTCAGGCTCCGGGCTGCCTGTGCTGTGCTGTCTGTATAATATACCAGATTAGAGCTTAGAGCAAGGAGCACAGACTGTCTCACAGTTTCCGCAATTCGAGAGTCTGGGAGAAGCCTAACTGGGTGGCTCTGGCTCAGGGTCTGGGGGGGTTGCTTCAAGGTGTCGACTGGGGCTGTAGTCCTCTCCGGGCTTGACTGGGGTGTCCACTTTCTGGCTCACACACAGGATGAGGGTGCCCTCTGACTCGCTGGCCTGGGGTGGAGGCTGGACTCGGCTGTGGGAGTGCAGATAAAGGGGTGGGGGAGGCGTGGCAAGGTCGGTGAGAGCCCCGGGTGGACCCTGGGCAAACGGGGACTCAGGTTGTGTGTGTGGCCGAGGATGCACGGTGGAAGGAACACATCTGATCCTATTTTTGTCAGGAAAACGGCCCACAAAAACAAGGCCCTGTCTTCTTAGGAACAGAAAAATATGCAGAAGGCTATAAACCACAATGTTAATGTGATTTCTGAGTGGTGATATTATGAGAGATTTTCATTTTCTTCTTACTGCATATCTATAGTTTCAGAATTTTCTATAATGAACATCCATTACTTTTGTAATAAAAACATTGAAAAGAAGACTAGGGAAGTCGGGCAGAATGGTTCTTTGGGGTGGAAGCAAAACAGAGCCAGCTGGAAGGTTCTGTTGAGTTGTGCTGAGGTGCTGGCCCCACAGGTGCTTACAAGGAGTCAACTGGCCAATCTTTCTCCTTGAAATGCTTGTGAGCGCATGGACGGGACTGAGTGTTCTGAGGCTGGGGAGGGCCAGCAACTTCCCGTCCTTTGACAGAAGGACCCTGGTTGGCGCAGAGAGGGTGCCGGCCAGGAGGGGCCCTCCGATCACTCTAAGCCTGAATCGAGTGCTGGTACTCGGAACCAGCCTGGGTGCCGTGTGCATGCGTGTGCGCGCGTGTGTGTGGAGGGTGACCCACTGCTGATCCTGGGGAAGGTCTTGGCCAGCAGGGTCCAGCCCAGAATACTCTTTCTGATGGGGCTGATGACCAGGACGTCAGGACTATTAACCTCTCCTTCTCCTCCCCGCTGCCACGCGTGCCAGCGCCCTGTGCAGGGAACCGTGAAAGACAGCGTTCAAATGAGTTTCAGTGACATCTAGTCTGATGCTGAAGGGGCTGTGCTTTTTTTTTTTTATTAAAGTTCATTACTTTCAATTACAAAATAGGGGCTTTGGTGGGCTTACGTCTTCAAACTAATTGAACCATTTCCCCCACCCTTCTCCCCAGTGTAAAACACTTTCACCCTTTGGGGTAGAAAGCAGCGGAGAACATTTCTTCATTTTAAGGAAACATATTAATTCTCAAAAGGCACTGAGAATAGAAGCAAATATAAGGAACTGGCGCTGCAAGTCAGGCTGATGACCTTGAGCCTGCAATCCTGGGGCCCATAAATCAGACATCCAGGAGGAGGGGTCTCCGTGCCAGCTTAGAGGACTCCTGGGTTTGCTGCCTTGGTACCTGCGGCTGTTTCATGGGGCAAGCTTTAAAAGTTTGATGGGGGTGCTTTGGAGTAACAAGGGGTTAGTTCTGCAATAGAAGGTTTTTCTCTTTCCCTCTTCCTTCCCATTGTCCCAACAAGATTTCGGGAGTGGAAAAACATGGTGATGACTGGAGTTCAGCCTTGAGAGGGTGATGAGGCCGGTCCTCTGCGGAGCCTGCAGGGGTTTCATGCAGAGTGAGGGTGGTGGCGCTCGGTGGGTGGGGTGCGGCCATGGGAGACTTGGCGGGTTTCTCACACGGGCCTCAGCTCTGCACACACGCGCTGATGTGCTTTGTGACTTCTTCTCGAAGGCATTTCTGCAGAAGTCCGATTTTAGAAGTTTGGTGATCCACTGAGGGTGGAGGGTGGGCTTGGGATTGGGAAGTGGGGTCATCAAGGGTGTTGCTATGTGACAGGGGCCTGAAAGGTCTCCGCCTCACCTCCGTCTCTCCTGCTGAAGAGTGATGGGGGGACTGGTGTGATGCTGACTGGTGATCCCCAGATCAGGGCCTAAGGTGGGGTGGTGGCTGAAGCCTGGAGAAGTGTCTCAACCAGCGGATTCAGGTCTCTGATGATTTTGTTGCCCGCCTTTCATCTGGGTGTGAAGGAGGGGGAGGGGGCCCCCAGGAGGTAGGGTCTGGTATTCTGGCCTGGCTGATGGAGGGAAAGGGGGAATTGCTCTGGGGCCCTGTCCATCTGTCTGTCTGACCCTAGGAGGTGGTTTTCGGGCCCTTCTCCTGAACCTGACCATGGCTCCCTGTGAACTCTCTCCCCTTCTCCTTGTCAGTTGTCTTGGGTGCCTTGTACTGCCTGGGTCCTGTGTTGCTTGCAGAGGGTTGCAAAGTCACGACCTCATGGGCAGGACCTTGCTGAGTAGCAAAGAAGGTGCCACAGAGCTTCCACTGACAGCCCCAGCAGCGCTGGAGAGGGCCTCGGGCGGGGCCCCCACACAGCTGTGGCGGGAACTCGGTCACAGAAGACTTTGTATGAAGAAGCATTCTGCACTCTGGGAGTTGGGGGGTGCTTAAAAAGACATTCCATGTGAGATGGGGATAACCGGGAGATGCCTGGAGGTGGGTAAGGTGGCATGGGGTTCGGAGAGATGTGGGACTGGTGCAGGGTGGGTGAAGGGGGGACGGGAGTTGAGGCGGGAAGAGGGAATGGGGGTCCCCTGCTGGGAGCCCTCGGCACCCTGAACTTCATCCTAACCAGAGCTGATAATGGCGGCTCTCTCCTGTCTTGACCGCCAGAAAATTCTTGAGTTGGATGGCTGACCTCATGCCCAGTCTGCACACCACCTGGGTCTGGGTGTGGCTCTGGACCTGCTAAAGATGTCCGCTCCCCACTCGCCCCTGTCTTCCGCTTCTCTTGTCCAGGACTCGATGTCAGATGTCAACACCCCAAGAAAGGCTCTGACCCTGTAAAGACCCACCAACAAGAGGGGTCTCGGTGAGACTGAGGAGAGAGGGCTGCTGGGGACAGAGGAGTCCAGGGTTGGCACTTGAAATGTGTCTTTGTATTACTGAAGTTTAAAATTTCATAAAACAAAATTTGTGGGAGATGTTCCAGCTCCATGTACCTCTTTCGGCTTCTTGCTGATGCAGCATGTTTGGTGCACAGCTGTGCCGCCCTGTCCCTGCATGTGGGAATGCAAGACTTGGTGGCTGTGGAGGACTCCCGGGGATGGGGGTGGGGCAGAGCCTGGGTCAAAGTCAGGTGAGGCCAGGTCTTGTCTTTGGTGCTGTTCTTGGAGGCCCCAGACCGCTTCTCAGTCCACCACCACTTCTGCCCTCATTGTCATAGCTTGTCCTTGAGCCCATTGTTGAGCATACGGCGAACACTCTGAAACACCCATGCAGAGGGCACGGAGCAGAGGGATAAAGGAATAGACTGCAGAGCCAAGCACATAGGCCCGGCTCTCCTGGCTTCTGGCTGTAATGGACCCTGAGTTCTTCGTGTGCGTGGTGGCTTTAACAGAAGTTCTTCCCTCTTGGTAGGTAGACAGATCATGCCTGTGAGATTTTGGCACTCTCTGAGCACTTATGTAAGTGGTCAGTTTTTCACTTTTTATTGTGGGGTAGATGCTGCTGGCCATTAAGTCACTGCCCCCAGAGAACATTGGTATCAAAATGACTAGGCAAATTCATGGACACCTGAAATACTTGGAGGTAGGCTTAGTACTGAGAGAAACACATAGTATATATGTGCAATCTGGGAAGGCTTCTGAGAGGAGGCGATTTTTTTCCCCCTAGCCTTTTAGGCAAGAGGGAGAATTTCAATGAAAAAAATCTAAGGAAACCTGACAACCTCAGCCAGGTGCCAAGGTCAACATCAAGTGTGATAAATCATGTTGATTTGTAAATCACACACTCTGGACATGCTGTGATGAAAATCTTTGTCTCTGTGATCTTCCTTTCCCCCAGTCTAACCATGAGAAAAACATGAGAGACATTACAGTGAATGGCAGCCTAAAAAATACCTGGCCATTACTTCCCCAAACTGTCAAGGTCATCAAAAACCAAATGGCCAGAGAAACTCTCATAGAGGAGACTGAAAAGATGACTAAATATAAAGTGATATCCTAGATGGGAACAAGAAAAGGACATTGGGTGAAAATCAATAATCTAAGCTCATTTTCTCTGAAAAGGCTGTGGCTGAGAACGGGGAGCATATGGTGGTGTCAGGGGGCTATTCACAGTGATTAAGTCTTTAGCTCAAGGCTGAAGTTCCAGCCATTGCCAATGCTAGTAAGACCAGTGATAATAATAACAATGACAGCATTGTGGGCTGACAGGGGCAGGTATCTCTTGGCCCTGGCTTTCACCTCCTGGCATGCCTTAGATTGTGTTTGTTGGACAGACTGACCCTCAGAAAATCTGACAGCAAACGCAGCACCTGCAGGCTTCTGGACTCTTGGGGACAGGGGTGGAGGGGTGGGGGATGCGGCGTCACAGCCTGGCGTGGAGACTGAGGAAACAGGCTTCTGCGCAGCGCGTAATGGTGTGATGAGTGCTAGGGAATGTGGACACCCACCTGGCCCTGGAGAAGGATGAGGGGTCCACCTGGCCAAAGCGGTAAGGCTGGGGAGAGCAGTGCGCATGCGCGCAGGCTGGGGGTGGGGGTTGGGGGGGCGCCCGTCCTGAGACCAGCTGGGGGGATTCGCCTCCTCAGATGCGGTCCCACCACCTGGTAGGCAGCAGAGCTCCTCAGAGCAGCCACGTGACAACTTGTTCTAACTCTCAGAAGTGGTTCCAGTTTGGCCCTGATTTGACACTGGGAGAGCGGTGAGCCATTTGCATGAAGGCCTTGGAGGGTCTGGAGCTCTCTGCAGTCGTTTGTGGCTTTCTTTTTAATCGCTATTTATTTTTAAATATCTAATGCATAATACAAACTTAGGCTCTTGAGGCCATTGCCTCCCCTTTTAGCTCTGTTACTGAAATCCCATTTATGGAGGACAAATAGCTTTTGGGTACAAGAGTCTCTGCCTCTTCAAAGAAGTATGGAGTGGGCTGTTCTCTCCTGTGTCTGTCTGGGGTTGGGACAACAAAGTGAGATGATTTTAATTCCATTAAAACACTGCAGGGGTCTGGTGGCGAGGGAGGCAGCTGCTGTGTTTGCTGGCTTCTTTTTCCTCTTAAAACTGCTGTGTAGATTTCTTGGGGTGAGTGAGGTGGTGAGGGTGGTGACACTTGCAGGGGGGCTGTTGATGCCAGCTGGCCCCCATCAAGGCCTGAGGCCCCTGGGGCCAGCATTCTCTCAACTTCAAAGAATCTCTCAGCAGGATCTCTGCAGTAATGACCCAGGAGGGTATGTTTGCTGAGTTTGTGAGTATTTGTGAGTTCGTTCCCCAGGGCTATGGGGCTGGCTGGATGTGGTGAGAAGCGCACTCTATCTGTGCACTGGAATCTGTGAGCACCACTTGTGTACCAGTCACCAGGCTTAAAAGATGCCAGGGCCCCTTCCAGCTTGGTGGGATGGTCAGTCCTGGGAAGGAGAAGTTTGGGGGCTGGGCTGGGCTGGGGGAGGCTAAGAGGAGAGGCACCTGATTCCGTTGGGGAAGGCTTCCTGGAGGCGGTGATATCTGGCTTGAACTTGGAAGGGCAAGCAGGGGGTCTCTGATCACTGCGTGGTGACTGTGCTTCTCTCTTCTGCCAGAGCAGCAGTGGGGCTCCGGGTCTGCTGTGTGCACGCCTGGCACCTTGATGGGAGTGTTGTGAGGTGGGGACCCGCCCAGACACATGCAGCTCAAAGGACTGTGGAGGTGATGGCAAGGGCTGCGGGCACCGGGGTCTGCCTGCAGTGAGGGTGTTAGCTCAGCCCGGGGAGGGCCAGGCGGGAGTGATCCTTATTTTAGACCCTACACTGACAGGAACAAGATAGTTTTGGGAAAAAAACCAGTAGGTGTTATATTCCCCAGTAAGGAAGATTCACCCCAAAAAATGATGGGGGGAGGGGGTATCTTGGACCCTCATCTCGGGGTCATGGTGGGTCTCAGATCCTGTGGGCAGGAGCTGGGGGAAGGTGGCCTGGCGTCAGAACTGCTTTGCTTTGCAGGCGTGCCGAGGGGCACGGGTTCTCTCCTTGCCCTGATTAACCTAAAAGCGGCCCTCTCCTGGGCCTGGGGTGCTTGACTCTGGGCTGGGGAGACCATGAGTGTCCTGCCAGGCTCCGTGGAGCATGACTGAGACAAGACACTGCTCCGCCTGGTGTCTGGAAGCCCCACGCGCTGGGGGCAGGCTGCCCCTCAGAGAGCCAGGTCCCTTCTGCCCCAGGTGCAGCTGGGCCTGGCAGCTGGCTCACAGGGCCTCAGTGTGGCAGCATCACAGCCTCAGGCATTGGAACACCCAGGGGCTAGCCTGCCTTTGCCTATTTCTTCTTCCTCAGCTTTTTCAACTTGAAATGTGGGTAACTGGGATAATGTGACATTTAGCGCTTTGCCAGCACAAGCCGGTGTTGTGAATCCTGCGCCCCAGGCTGTCCCCAGATTCCCGCACAGCTCCCCTCCCCCAGCTCCCGCTCAGCTTGATGGGATCCAGAATGTGCACGGTGGCCATCTCTCTGGTGACTCAGCTCTTGAAGCACAAGAAAAAGTCAAAGCAAAGAATAGGAAGAAGAACTCCCAGGAAGGGCCTTAAAATAGCTCCTCTGACAGCTTGGGATGGGTGGGCAGCGTTCATTTTATCTGCCTGCATTTCCTCGATTCATAGTGGCAGCAAGTTGCCCTTCCCAGATAGGGCCTACTGTTCGCAGTGGCTTTGGGGTCAGGGTGAGTGGGCAGAGCGGCTGCCTGCCTGCCCAGCCCCCAGGAGGTGAGCAAAAAAGTGTTTGAGCTTGAGGGAGGGCTCTGGCCCCACCCCGGGGAGCCCGGCTGATGGCCTGGAGGGTCTTTTGAGTTTTCCGTTCTGCAGTATCGCCACGTTGGCGAATTGCACATTCTGGGGATGGCGTCATGCTTGGAATTTGGGCCTAGAGATGGGCAGGCATTCCACTGTGTTGTATTTTTTATTATTCCCGTCAGAAAGGGCAGGTCTTCACAAGACAATGGATTGGGCTCTGAGTATGAGGGAGGAGCCCCTGTTTCCCAGGGGTGAAGCGGTTCTGCAAGACCATGATGACCCAGCCCCCACACTTCTTGTCCTTGCCACTCCTGGGGACCTCTGTCCACATCTCCATCACGTTGTCCGGCTCCAGGCTGCAGTGCCTGTGCAAGGCTTCACTGGCCCAGAACTTCTTGTGGCTGTGGCAGTTGAAGCGCACTTGGGTGCGGTGTTGACAGACTGTGTGAGTGCGGAGAGTGGACTTGTGTTAAACTCCTCCTACTGCTCCCGCAGTTCCACTGGGTCACCCCATTCTTGGGCTGGAGGAGGCTCATGGGGGCTGTGACTGTGCGCCCAGGTCTCTCGTCCCCACCCCATTGCTTCTGTCTCAGGAGATGCTGTTCCTGTTGTACAGGTGAGAAGTTGGAGGTCACAAGTTTGCCTGCCTCTCTTCAGGTCACATAGTGAGTCACAGGCGGGGCTCATTCTAGACCCTACTTCTCCTGAAGGCAGATTCTTGGTCCTTGGTCCCAGGATGAGTCAGCCCTGTGTCTTGCCCTCCGTCTTTCTTCTTTCCTCCATCTTCCTTCCCTTTCCTCCATCCTCGGACTGTGATGTCCAATAAGGTAGCCACTACCTGCTTGTGGCTGTTGAGCCCGTGAAATGTGGCTGACCCGGGTCGAGATGGCTGTAAGTGCCACACTGATTGATGACATTGTATGAGCTTCAGGTGGACAGACTGGCCCAGAGCATCTGTATATACTCAGTTATACTCGTCACTGGAAGTCTAGTCTCTAGCAGACCCCTAAGGCCAAATGCCAATTCACTGAGTCTTCCAGGGGCTTAAGGAGCACTTTGGAAGCTGCTGGAAGTGGGTGGGTGGGTGGGTGGGGGCTGGCCTCATTTGCCTCTGAGCTCCCCGGGCAGCAGCTCAGGGCTGGGAGTATCACAGAGGCCGATCCCACAATTTGAGCCCACTGACCTGAGGGTGGGGCCTGGGGTGTGCCTGTTCCCCATCCCACTCCCCAGGACCTCTGAGTCCTCTTCCTCCCTCCTAGCATCCTTGAGAACAGCAGCTCCAGGGGCATCCAGAACTAGGGTAAGGAAATAAGGGGTGTAGAGGGTGGGGGAGGGGGCTCGCTTTACTTCAGTATTTTGGGGAGAGGATAGAAGAAAGAGGAGGGGGCTTTTGAGGAGAGGCTGAAATAAGGTTTAGGGAAAAGACCTCCTTTTGATTGGCTGTGCATGGCTGCTGCTCAGACAAGACTCTGCCTGTGAACATGACTGTCTTCCGCTGTGCTGCCCCGCGTGGAGCTGCTCCCCTCCCTCCCTGGCACAGAGCTTGGCGGTGCCTGAGCCAGCTGTTTTCAGACCTGTCTCTTCTCTTGGTTGGGAGAGAGCCCTGGTTTAGGAAGTGCCACCAGAAGACCTGGGTCTTTGGGCAAGGGGCTTGGAGATGGACCCACTGCCTCTCCACAGACAGGCAGGTAGACGGCTTTCACACAGACTTCCAAGGTGGCCCCCAAGATTGATCCCCAGGTGTCCAAGTGTCCATGTCCTGCACAGTCCCTATCCTTGAGTGGAGGGGGCCTCTGTATACAGTGGGCAGCACTCAGTGACTGGAGAGAGATTCTCCCATGACTTTGAAAGAGTGAGTTGCCATATTGGGGGGATCCAGGTGGCTGGAACCTGAGGGCAGCCTCTAGGAACTGAGAGAGCCCCTCGCTGACAACCAGGAAGAAACTGAGGACTTCGTTTCTGCAAGTACAAGGGTTCTGCCAGCAACCTGAATGGTTGGAAGTGAATTCTTCCCCAGTCAAGCCTCTGCTGAGAATGCAGCCCAGCCCCTGCCCTGGTTGGTGCCCTGTGAGGTCCTGAGATTCCAGGCGAGATGTGCCTACCAAACTGTGATGTAGGTGGTGGCTGTCGTTTTAAGCTCCTGTTTGTGATAATTTATTATGCCGCAATAGGAAATAATTCAGTGAGGTCCCTTCTGTCTGAGTGTCGGGTGGTTCTGGGCCCTGGCACTCAGGGCCTGTAGACGGGGCTGTGGCCTGGATGGCACTTGCCCTCTGGCCCTGGTGACTCAATATCTCACTTCTAGACCCCTGGGCCTCATGGCTTACCTCCCAGAGAGCCCCCCATCATATGACGGATCACTATTATGGCCTGGCACAGCCACATTTTATTGTCGAATTAGTAGGAATAACAGCAGCTTTTTAGTGGCTGATTGGGAGCCATATATTAGCTACTGTATTAATAAGTGCACAGTGACAGGAGACCAGTGAAAGTGAGAAAATGAGACACGGTATTTATCCCCAGTGCAAAATCTTTTTTATTATTAAAGACACTGGGTTAACTGAGGATAGATTTAATGCCTGCTGATAATTTTGTTGGATAATCAGCAGCCCAGGGTCCCCACTGCAACCTGAACTCTGGAACCCTCCTCATCCAAGGCCACTGGATTCCTTGGGGACCCGGTGCAGGGAAGTTGGAAGTGCGGGTACTTTGTGGGAGCTTTTCCCAGGGGCTGTAGGTACTCGGGTCTGCTACTCCCCGTGGGCAGATCTGGGGGGCTGATCAGAATTAGGCAAGTCCTTTACTCTTCTGGAGATGAGCAGAGTGAGGACAGTGCAAGTTCTGGAAGGGTATTGCAGGGAGAGCGTCTGAGTTGCTGTGGGCTCCCCCGACTCTAATGGGAGCCCCCCAACAGGGCCACACCCTGGAGACTCTTGTGTTCCATGGACAGCCAGTCTCTGCAGGCCCCTCTGTGCTCTGTCCTCTCGTGTCCAGCTGAGCCTGCTGCTGGTGCTCCGGCCTTGGAGAGGATGGGTGTGCCTGCTGCTGGCTGGAGGAGCCCCCAGCTGAGGACACTGGGTGGGGGGAGCTGGGGACCCTGGTCTCCTTGGCAGTGCGCATGTGTTGTGGCAAGGGGGCTGCACTGCAAGCTCCTGGCCTCTGAACATTTTAGAGGAGGGGAGGGAGATAGAATATGACAAGAGAGAAGGGCCCAGAGTCCAGAGATGCTGGCAGCCGGCCACTCCAGGGCCCTGTGAGCGCCCAGAGCCTGCTTCTCTTGAGTTCCAGCCCAGCTCCCTCGCGGCTTCTCTGTGGTCCTCTGTGACCGGTCAGCCCTTCTTCCCTCTGGGCCTTCTCCAGGGCCCTCATCTGACCCTGTCTCTGCACCTTCTGCCTCTCCGCCCAGTAGACTTCAGGAGGGGGACAGTGTGCGAGGGCAGATTAGGGGCTCAGAGGATGCAGTCAACAGGAGCACAGCAACCCCGGCCCCGCCGCCCAGGCCTGTTGTTTATCAGCCCTGAGCCTCACTGCTCTAAGACCACCACCATCTCTGACCCCCGAGGAATGGTGGTGGGGACCAAATGAGACAATAAACATTTACCCAGTTTTGCTGCTGTCGGGAACACAGTAGCTGTTCAGTACAGGGCATGTTATTTCTAGAAGGACTCGAAATGCTTCATTTTCCTTGCTGGTAGCAGGCTTAATTCGCTCACTTGTTCATACTTTCTGCAAATGTTTGGTGCTGGGGGTTGGTGACATTGTCGGTGGCAAATAGTAGGTGCTTGGTGATGATTTGTAGACTGAATGATGACAGAGATGAATTCCCCTTGAGGAGTTTAACCTGGGGTGCCGCTGGTGAGTGGAAAAAACGTGTTTCCTTTGATCTTACTTTGGTGTCCAGTGCCCAGGAAGCCTTGAAGATGCCTGGTGTCCTTCTGACGAGGGAGGACAGGGAAAGAAGGTGACTGTGATTTCATCCCACCTGGGAAAGACAGTGCACAACTCTGCAGCCTAGTGCCAGGGGTCAGGGGTACCGTGTGGACACAATCAGCATTTCTTAGCCTCCTCTGGCCTCTGGAACACTCCAGTGCCACCACCCCTGGCCTCCAATTGCGCAGTTCCTCTGTCTTTGTCAAGCCTAGAATAGACGCAAAACTACACAGCAGTAGTGAAATGACAGGAAGTGACTCACTTTCTCTTACCTTTCAGTTCTTTTAAAAAAAGATTTATTATTTTTTATTTATTTACACATACAAGAACTGGGGTGGAGGCCAGAGGTTTAGGGTGGTGAGAGGATTCACCAGAGACACAGTAGGAGCAGAAAAGGCAGCTCTACTGAAATATACTGCCGAGGGGAGCAGCGGTTGAGACAGGAGAGGTCTGCTGTGCCATGTGGGAAGCTCCCTGGCCGGGGATTGAACTCCTGCCACGGTGGCTGGAGCTATCTTGAGAGCGCTGAGACTTCTACCCCTGCACCACCAGGGAGGCCCTTTTTCAGTTCTTTTTGGGGTGCAGGTCTCTGCTTGCAAGTGGTGCTCTTCTGTCTTGAATCCCGCGGCAATGTCTGGCCTGGCGGTGTTCCAGCTCCCACCCAGGGAAGCTGTCGATAAAACAAAGGTTGCCCTGTTGCCTGCTGCCCCTCAAGTTGCCGAGAGCAGAATGAAAAGTGAGGAGTTTGCTGGGCCTGTGAGCATGTGGAGGGCATCTCCAGTGTCCAGAGCTGCCAACCTTTGGGGCCAAGGGCCCTTCACTTTCAGGAGCTAATTGTGCAGAGACCAGCAAGTGGCCAGGACCTGGTGATGGTTTAGCTGTCCTAGGGCTGAAGGCTGGAAAATCTGTGTGATTGTTTATTGCCTCCATTTTTTATTATCAGCAAAACTTTAATTACAGCTCTCACTAAACCTACTACCTTCTGCCAGCATTTACAAGGCAATAAATTTCCCCTTCTTTCCTTACACAATCTGAACCTCCAGTAGGGCTGTGCATATGCACTGGAAGATATTGATTCCCCAAAGAAATTATAACAGCATTTGTTCTCAAGTAAACACACAGAGAGGCTATTATAACACTGAGGAAGAGTCGATCGTCTTTGCTTTATTAAACAACACAGCTCTCAATTGGAAACACATCTAACTTATCAGGAGATTGCTAGAACAGACAGGCATTGATGCCTCGTATGAGTCTTTGCGTGGGAGGACACTAACGTGGAGGTTAGAAGGCAGGCTTTGTCTCTTTCTCTCCGCTGTTCATTCCCTCATCCAGTCAACTTTCTCCCCATCTCTCACCCTTGTAGCCCTTTAGCATTGAAAAGGCGTTCATCGTGGCTCTCAGCTAGGGAGTGGGCAGCTCGCTGCAAGCTGGCAGAAACGAAGCTTGCACCAGGCCTGCCAACTGGCTAATGGCCCCTTGTGTATTGGCAGACAGTAAACACAAGCCTTTTAAAAACTTCTTGTTGCGTTACTGGCAGGTGGAAAAGGTTGATGCATTCATCAGTCTAATTTGGAAAATGGTTCAAAGCCCATCTTTGCCCTGGAACACCCAGAAATGCATCCCCCTGAGCAAGAGTGATCAGCCTTGACCTTGCTCCCATAAAGCAGGATGACATAGAATTATTTCATTGTGAGTAACTGGGTTCCACAAGAGCAGTCACTGATTCAAATTTTAGGGTGTTCTTTACAATGTTCTATACAGTCTTAATGGGGGTGCTAATTGGTAGCCTATTCATATGAAGATAACTCCCCCCAAATCCATTTTCCACTATTAAAAAAATTTGTGAAACATGGGAATGAAATGATATGTGAAGTTCTCTGATGCGTTTTAAAAACAGAATTCACACCTTGCAGGATCGGAGTTTTTACAGAATAATCTTTGAGAAATACAGGACTAAGGGAATAAAGCAAAGGGAGGCTAGATCACGAAAAGTTGCCTGAATTTTCTTTGCTGTGTTGGGCTGGGAGAAACCAGCCTTAGGAGCAAGTCTGATTGAAGTAGCAGGAGAATCAAGCTTTGTCAGTAGCCTTGCCCACAGGGCCCTTGAGCTCTCGGTGGGCCTCTGAGATGGTTTGCTCAACACTGACACCTTAAGTCCTGTCTAACAGGAAGGTGGGACCAGCTAAGCTAAAACAAGAACTCCAGAATAGAGATGTCCCTCACCAAAACATAGGTGTGGCAGTCTTATCTCAATTAAAAGCTGCGAGTTAGTGGAGAGGGGAATTTCTGTCTTGGAAGTGGTATCCCAACTTATTTCAACAAACCTGCCAAGGAGAATGACTAGAGAAGTTGTGGCAGATTGCATTTTTCAGATGGCCACATCAGCATCTGTCCCACACCACAGGCCCATGCCTGTCATGTCCTCTTAAAGCATGACACGGGCACTCCTGCAAAGAGGATAGATAGGTTTTTGTTCCTTCCCCTTGAGTATGGACAAACTTTTGAAACAGTCCTGACCAATGAAATGTGGTAGAAGTGAAGCTGCATGACTTCTAAGACTGTGTCATAAAATGTCCACCTGCTTCTCCTTTTCTCCCCTGGGACACATGCTTTGGGGGCCCTAAGACAACTGGTAGAAAGTCTGACTAATCTGAAGTCTGTGTTGTAGCAGTCACTTGGAGACAGTATACAGAGATTGTAAGAGATGCCTGAGGCACCCAATTCCCAGTTATTTGAATCTTCTTGGACCAAGTACCAGACATGTGAGTGAAGAAGCCTTTTTGATGACCCCAGCCAAAGCCACACTCTGATTGGCATCTTCAGGAAAGATCCCAGGCCACAACAATGTAGGTGATTCTGAACTCTTGGCCATAGTGACTGTGAGAGATAATAAACGAGTGATGTTGTGTGAAGTCACTAAGTTTTAGGTGAATCAGTTGCTGGCATAATAACTAGAATACAGCTGTGCAAAATCAAACATATGATGGAGATTTTGGAAAGCTATCAAAGCCACAAAAGCTTGGCATAAGAGGCCAAGATTCCTGAAAAGAACCCCAAGAGCAGAACCAGAGATTGGGTGCCATTTTTGCTTTATTTGTGAACTCATTTGTAACAGCTGAAAGACTGAGAAGCTGAGCAGAAAGGGATTGTTAAATGACTGAGAAGTCGAATACACTGGTAAGCATTTTCATGGGACTGTGTGAAAAACTGGGGCTTGGACCCTGACATGTTGGAAGAGTCCTGGTAAACACCCTAGACTTTCAGTTGCAACTCGTGACCCAGAGTAAAGTTGAGCTTGAATAGGTCAGTCCTCACAAAAACTGAAGCCTTCCTTTAAGTGAGCTCAGCCACTGACTAGATTAAGGTCACCTGTCCCTACTCTTTCAAAACAAAAATTAATCTTCCCATGAGCAAGGTAACATTTTCCAGAGACTCATTATTTCTACAATATCTGGAATTAATTGAAAAATAACTGGTTGTGTATGAAGATAAGAATTTACTCAAAACCAAGGGAGTACACATAGTAGAATATAGTCAAAGGAAATCTGGGAATTGGAGGTATTAGACATGGATTTTAAACCAACTGGGATTAAAATGCTTAGGAATTTGAATGGCAGCATAAAATTTTTGTGGAGAGCTGGAAACTACAAAATACAGTCAAATGGAAATTTGAGACTTGAGAAATCAAAAGCCAAGACTTCAGTAGAGTGGTTTAACAACATATTAGACACAGCAGAAGAGCAGAGCGATGAACTGGAAAGAAAGATAAGTGGAAAATTTCCAGTTTGAAGGGCAAGAGAAAAAAAAAATACAGAAAAGTGCCTCAGAGACATATAAGGCATGGAGAGGTTACCTAGAGATAGTGAGAGATCCCTGAGGTGCCCGGTTCCCAGACACTTGAGTCTCCTAGACCAAGTCCCAGACGTGTGGTTGAATTAGACCATGATGGGCAAGAATTTTCCTGAACTCAGAAGAACACTAAACCTCAGATTCAGATTCACTATGAATCCTAAGTAGACTAAATTAAAAAGATTATATACCTAGGTATTCACAATACTGAAAATACTGAAAATCACCAAGAGAATCTTAAGGGCTTCAGAGGAATAAAGGACAAATAACCTTCTAAGAGCAACAATAGCATGCCAGTGACTTCTGTGGAAACAACTCAACTTGAAGGCAATGGTGGAAGACAAACCAACCCAGTGCCAGCTTAGGATGCAATAGGAAAATACCATAGACTGGGAGGCTTAAACCAGATTTATTTCTTATGGTTCATGGAGCCTGGGAAAGTCAGGATGCCTGGTCATATAAGGGCGCTAATCCTATCCTAAGAGCTCCACCCACATGAGCTCATCTAAGGTCTGCATCCAAATACCATTTGCGTGCGTGTATGTGTGAAGAGGGATATGACTTCATTTTAGGAATTTAATGGACAGACATTTAATTCATAACAACTCCAACCTAGAATTTTATATCCAGTGACAATTAACTTTAGAAATAATTTTCAGACAAAAAAGATTGTGAGGAATTATAACAGCTCTAACCTAATGTAAGTAATAAATGAATTCTTAGGACAGAAGGATATTGATCTCAGGAAACATGGAAATGGAGGCATGAATGAAGAGTGATGAAAGGGTATATATGTAGTAAAAACCTAAAAAATTCTCTGTGGTTAAAAAATACAGAATTAAAATATACAGCAAAAAGTATAAAGGCAATGGGGTGAAGTTCATTGTAACTAGTGTTTTAGATTTCTGGTATTGTTCAGGAAGTAATACAAAACACTGATGTATTTGAGGCCTTAAATCAAGAATGCACTTAATTTAGGATTTGTCCTATAAGATGTATAAAGTGATGGTGTAACTCAGAAGCTAACAGAGGAGAAGATGAAATAATAAAAATTCTTGATGAATCCAGAAGAAGTTAAGAAATAAAATTAAAAAGGGACAAAAGACAGGCAGAACAAATAGAAATGAAATGATAAGATTGTACATTTAAACTTCAATATGTCCATAATTACATAAAATGTAAATAGTCTAAATACCATAATTAACAATCAAGATTGTTAAATTGTAACATCAAAACTGAACTCTGCTAGAGACACATTTTACATGTAAGGACACAGAGATCGAAGGGAAAGGGGCAGAAAATTATATACCATGCAAACATTAACCAAGAGAGAGACCATAGCTTTGCCAATAGTAGCAAGATAGTTAAAGGCAATAATCATTATCAAAGACAGAGTAATCACTTTATGATTATGGAAGAATCAATGTACTAGGAAACTATAAAAAACCCCAAATTTAGTCATCTAATAATGTAGCTTCACAATATATAAAACAAAAATGTAATTTTTCCCATTAAAAAATTTCTTCTATTTTTTAAAAATTATGACTTTGGAAATATTAATTATTGTGTTTAGCTCTTTTAAACTAGAATCCTGCCCCCTGCACTGCCATATAACCCCTGCTCCCAATCCCAACTCTCCTCTCTTGTCTGTAACCTCAGTTCTGCTAAAATATTTTTAGACATAAAAATAGACATTTATAATTATGGTGGGAGATTGTCTCTTTAAATTAATGGAGAAAATTTTCACACTTTTATGTTTTTCCTCATAATTTTTTCTGTCAGTATCTGGGGCCTGATACTTCTTACCTGATAGCAAGCCCAGCAGATAGCAAAATAAATGAAGAGAAACAAATAGTGTGGAAAGGAAGTCCAGTGGGCCAGGCATTCTCGGGAGCTGGCTGGCTGTGCCTGCTGGCGCGTGCATGGAGGTGGGCCCCGCATTCCACTTGGTCATGGCCAGCTTCTTCACTAGATGAGTTCCTGGTCCTGTGGTTGACCAGGGACTCTGTACTGCCAGGCACTGGGTGGCAGGCACACTCCATCTGCATGTGTAACTACCTGAACAACATGAGCAGCCCTCGGGACCAGGTAACATTTTAAAGAATGCCAGACCTGCGTTATGGGCCCCGTTTAGTCCTCCCACCACCCCTTACATCCCCTTGTCCCTTTTTCCCTTCCCCTGCCCTCTTTTTTTAAAATTTTGGATGTTTTATTTTTTTTTTAAGATTTATTTTATTTATGCATACAAGCTTGGGTGCAGGCCAGAGGTGTGGGGCGGTGAGAGGGTTCACCAGAGACAGAGTGGGGAGCAGAACAGGCAGATCGACCGAAATACACTGCTGAGGGGAGCAGCGGGCGAGGCAGGAGAGGTCTGCCGCGCCATGTGGGATTCTCCTCAGCTGGCATCGAACTGGCACCACAGCGGCCGACAGCTCCACAGCACTGCGCTTAACCCGTTGTACCCCCAGGGAGGCCCTCCCCCTGCCCTCAACCCCAAAGGCTTCACAGTGTTTACTGATGTCCATTGATTATTAATATCCAAAACTGTTTTCATTATCAACTGCTATGTAAATATCTAATGATTGTTTTGTCACTGTAATTTGCTTTACATGATTTCCTCAAACTCCATCCATGTTGCTGAAATGGCTGCGTTTTGTCTTTCTCTGTGGCTGAGTAGTATTCCATAGTGTCTTCTTGGTTCATTCACCTGTTTAGACTGCTTCCATGTCCTCATTATTGTAGATAGTGCTGCAGTAGACACTGTAGAGCAGAGAGTTTTTGTGTTGATGGTTTTATGTTCTTTGAATAGATGCCCAAGAGTAGGATTGCCAGGTTGTATGGTATTTCCATTTTCATATTTTTAAGGTAAGTCTGCATTGCTTTCCATAATGGCTGTGCCAGTTTACATTCCCACCAACAGTCATAGCTGCATTTTGGGCACCAAATTCTCCTTCCTCATGTCTTCCATCAGAGTCCCCACAATCAAGAGTCACACACAGCAGGTGTGGACTGGTGGGTAATGGCTGTTAAATGCCCAAATAGAGATACAGAGGTGACCCAGTCAGGACCCTTGAGAGCTAGCGGAGTCAAAGGTCATCCCTGAGTCTTGGGTGCCAGGTGCTCCCACCTGTCTCTGGCAGGCAGAGGCCATGTGGAGCACCAGGGAGCTGGTCTAGGAGCTTTCCTTTAGTCAGCCTGGTGAACCCCTGGGATCCTTCTTAGTTTATTCCTTTATTTTGTAGAAGCTGCTTTCCTTTTCATTATTTTATGCAATTTATGTTCAGTGTAGAGTAATCAAAAAAGAGATAAGCAAGAAGAAAAAGCATTACTCATAACCTTATCCCTAGAGATAACTTAATTTTTATTGCATTTCCTTCCAATCACTTTCCTGTTTTTCTAAACAGGCTCAAACTACATGTCAGTTGCTGGCTTACTTAAAAAAAATAACTTCTCAATTATGTCAAGAACACCTCTTAGTCTCAGCAGATACAGATTTATACTTTTTATTTTTAGTAACCTTTAATTTTTTTCTTGACAAAAACAGAAGATTTTTAAAAAGTAGAATTAAGAAAATTAACATCTCTGGAGGTAATGGCTACTTCTTTTTTTTGGTGAAGCTTCCCTAGTTTAGTTTTTCTATTTTTACTTCTTCAAAACAAAATTAGGCTTATGTTATGCAGAACAGCGTTACTTTTTATGACGGATGTATACACCACTGTATCAACGTGTCATTTTTTATGTAGACAGTTCCTTGCCTTCGGTCACCTGTCCTGCCATTGGAAACAGCCCTGTGGCTGTCAGTTGGGTAACCTAGATCTTGTGGGTCCTCATCCCGTTTTGTCTAGAAAAAATTGCTGAGGTTTAATTGCTTGATCAGAGGGTATGTCCATGTTTATGGCTTTCAATTCAGATTAATATCTTGTCTCCTGAACAGAAGGCAGCTTCTAAAAGGCAGTGCCAGAGTCTGGTCAGCCCAGGGCCTCTTCACTGCCTGTTCTTACCGGTGCAGGACAGGATCCTCCCTGGAACTCTCTGCAGAGCCAGTGGGCGGAAAGGGACTCTTGAGCTTTAAATCTGCATTATTTCTCGTCCTAGTGAGGCTGGACATTTTTGTTGTTTTTCTTGTATACCTTCTCTTATTGAGTTCCTGGTCATTCTAGGTGGATTTTTTTTTGTCTCAAAAATAGGGATGTGCCTGACATCTCTAGGTGAAGGTGCTCACACATAATTCTAGACTGAGTTGTGTCCAGAGTCCCTTTTTATTTTCTTGTTGGTCAGATCCAAAAGGGCTCATTTTGAATTGTTTTTGGAAACAATATCTAGTCTGCTAATATCTGAGCTGGAGGAGCTGCCGGGGGAGATCGATTCCATCCCCCAGCGGTCCAGATGGGAGGTACTTGGAGAGTGTCTTGCCTCTCACTTTCTCAATTATATATTGAATTATATATTGTTAGGATGTCATATTTGGAGTGGCTTATTCTGTCTGGAACTTCTGCTGTTCCCTACTCATCTCTTGAACTGAAGACAGAAATATTTAGTATGAGGCTGAGATTCCCAAACCGTCAGTCACACTGAATGGGACCTGAGGGTAGAAGAAAGCCTATTCTGAGTGTGAATCTCCCCGAAAAGGAAATGACTCTAAAAACTCTGATTCTAGGTAGACTTAGGAGTCGTCGACCCGTTTCTGCACATTCAGGATTTGCTTTAATGAACAGATAAAAATCATTTATGCATAATTTATGACTTTAATGAAAATGCATAATATAAAAGATATGTAAAGTGTGCTTGAACAGGCCTTTCTTTCCCTAATCAAATTTATATTACAATTTTGTTAATCTTATTAAATCACTTGGAAAATTCTTCCTAGACGATTTCAGACAGAAGACTTAAGTCTTGACAGTAACAAACCCCCAAATCTCATGACTTAAACAACAGTGGTGCCTCTCCTGCCCATCTGCCTGTCCAGGGGTACTAACTGGGGGCTCTGCTCATCAGAGTCACGATGGAGGGGGGCTGATGGGGGTGGTTTCCACACGGGCTTCTCTGTGCATCTCAGCAGGGCAAGAGCGATTCACATCACCCACTGATTCTTTTACGAAAATGGTTGGCAAACTGTGGGCTTTGGACCATATCTCACCTGCCATCTTTTTTTGTACATTCTGCAATGTAGAAATAATTTTTACCTTTTCAAATAGTTAAAAAAAATCAAAAGAACAGTTTTTTGGTGACACACCAGCGTTATGTGAAGTTCAAATTTATTTTATTGGGCCCCTGTCCCAGCCACGCGGCTACTTGTTACCTGTGGCTGCTTTTGTGTTACAAGGGCAGAGGGGTGTGAGCGGGACCGTGTGGCTTCTAATGCCTAAAATACAGTCTTTAGCCTTTTTATGGAGAAAATTTGCTGACCCCTGTTTCAAAGTGCCCGGTGGGAGCTAATATATGTTACTCACATTTCGTTTGCTGAAATGAGATGGAATAAAGACATATAGGGAAGAGAACTGGAAATATTTAGTTAATGGCTCTACTCACTCCATAGACAGGAGGTGGACTACCCAGCATCTGCTGTGATCTCACCTATTCTTTTTTTTTGATATATTTTTATTGTTATTTATGTCTTTTACATTTTGTATTCCCCTTGGGTAACCCACCACCAGTTCACCCGTGACCCATCTCTGTGGTCCCTTGTGTTCTTTTCTATTCCATTTTGTGCCCTTATCCTCCCCTCCCCCCGCATCCCCCCTCCACCTGCTGAGTGTCTCTCTCCTATTTGGTTTCCTTACAGTCCTGTTATAAGATCTCACCGATTCTTAATTAATTGGACCTGAACTAAGGATCATTGTGTATAAATGTCTGTCAAAGCCCAAATTGCTGATGGTCCTCTGGACCCAGCTGTCACTCAGAACTGGCGTCAATCGATCTGTGATTATTCTCATAACTGCAGTTTACAACTTGATAACAACAATTAGAGAAATTTATAAGCAACCCAATGAGCAATTTTAAGAAAAAAATCAATTCCAGTTCTCCGGAGTACAAAGGGACATTTAATACTGTAAATTGTCTGAGCTCAGCTAGAAAAAGAAAAAAACATGTATTTTCTTATTCTCAGATTCCTTTAGAATAAGTGTTTTTGACCCTTATCTGGGGAGTGAAGTTTCCCAAACAATGCCGGAGGGGAACTCGGGAGCAGGCAACTCTGCTTCTGCAGACAGTAGGAGCCCCTCAGCCAATGTCAGACAGGCCCCACGTAAGTCCATAAACACTGAGGAAAGCGATAAGAAAATAAGAAATGTGATTGATTTCAAAGCATGATCTTGGGGTTGCTGGATTTAGAACTCCCTCATGAGATCAAGGCAGAGGCTTAGCTCTTCTCCCGGGATCCCCAAAGCCACTGACACTGGTGTATGTATACCACAAACAAGCAGTCCCAACATGCCCTGCTCAGCTCAGTGTCTGCCCCTTTGGACACACAGACCCAAGAGTGTGAGTGCGGGCGTCCTGCCCAGCAGTTCCAGAGCAACTGAGACCAATGAGTTGGCCTGACTTGTTCTGTTCTAGCGGCCTGAGATATTTCCTCCTTGCTCTCTCCCTCACAAATTGTAATTTCTTTCTTTTTAACAATCTCCTGAAAGCTCTTGTGTGTTCCCAAACCACATTCGTAATGAATCATCCCCAGAAGGCACATCTTCATGAAGTCTTTTCTGCTTCCTTTTGGTTCTGGCAACTGAGTAATCAGAGGATATAAGAGCCCTTGTTCCCTGCCATAAAGTAAGTTTATAGAGATATAATTAGCAATAGTATTATCTTCATTTGGACTTCGCTATGCTAAATGTCCTATAAGAGTTGTTTACGAGGTGATATGAATGGTAATAGTATTAATAACGCGATTAGCCAGCAATATCAATATTTCCCACCACTTACTGCCTCCTAATGAGGTTGTGTGTGGAGTTCTAGGATGGAGATGAGCTGGTAGATTTATAGAAAGTTGCAAGGAAGCACTTAAGAGTCATTAAAAGGAATTTGGTAACCTCGAAATGCAGGGCCCTTGTCTTCCCTGAGTTAGCAGGGCGGGGCAGCTGCCCCTGTCCATGATCCTGGGGTCCTGGGACCACTGTGCTCTCTGCTGTCTCCAGGCCACTGCGCTGTCCTTCCCCTTCCTGCCAGCCCCTTCATGGCCGGCCCAGATGTACTCTTCACCGGACCTGAGAAAGCACCGAGAGGCTTAAAATGACCCCAGCCTCTGTTGTGCGTGGCCTTGACTCATGGGCTGGACGGTCACGTCCTCTCAACAAGAATGTGGGCACCATGTTATGTCACTTCATTATGTCTGACAGGAGCAGAAATAGGCTTGACTCCCACTTTCTGAGAATCCAGCCTGTGTCTTTCAGCATTCTGCAGGCACTGCACCATCCTGACACCTCTGAAGTTGTAAAGGATCACCCTGGGGAGGCCTCAGGGGCCATTTAGCCCACCCAGACAGCTACTTTTCAGATGGGGAACCTGTGGCTCAGCAGTGATCTGTTTTTCCAGGGTCTCCTGTGGTCAGTGGCCAGAATTCATCTCTCCTAGTCCCCATGCCCTACTTTTAAATGCAGCTTGAGCCCAGGATAAAGCCTGTTGTGCTGCGTTAGAGCTTTGGCGATCACATTAGCTCATTGGTCACGCAGAAATGGGCACACACTTGTGGATTTTGTCACCTGCTTCCATGTCAGGAAGTTCCTTCGATCTGGTCATCCCCTGCTCTCCGCCCAGGCCTCTCTCAGCTAACATCAGCCGCCCCGCCTCCCCTCAGAGAGGGCGAGGGTCTTGTCCAAGGCCTCACAGGCAGCCTTGAGCCAGGGTGAGTCACTGAAGCTCCAGACCTTATGGGTCTTATCACGAAGATGAGCTCCTTCCCTGGGCAGAGTGCCCATGGCTGTAGACGAGAGGAAGGATGATGGGTGGCCGGGAGCCAGCCCCAGACAGGGCTTCTGGAAGGCAGCACCTGGCCTGGCTGGGAAGCTCTAGAAATGGCCTTTTTGAGAGACCAGACTGGACAATGAACAAGCATGAGGTTCTTCCACTGTTCCCTGGGGCCTTGGGGAGCCAGCAGGATGAGCTCTCACCTATCACCCAGGGTCTGCAGGGACAGCAGAACCACTGGCCCTTTGGCAACGGCAGGAGAGTACCCATCAGCCGTGAGCTCCTGCTCACATTCTTTCCAGACTCATCTTGGTGGACATAGCAGGTGCTTGATAAATAGTGGGTGCGAATAAATGCATGATGGGGGAGGGCTGTGCAGGACAAAGGGCTGTTGACTTTGGTCTTGGTTACCAGAAACAACCAAGAAGTGTTTCTGAGTCTTTTCTTGGAGGAAAGTGAAAATTTCCTGGGTCTCCAGGGCGCTGGCGCTACAGGGGGCCCAGGCGAGTGGTCTGTGCGAGGAGCGGTGCCGGGAGCCCTGCTGCCCCCCACAGCCCCCTTGGACATCAGGCTGCCTGTTTGTTGTATATGGCTCCTCTTAGCCCCACTCAGATCCTATTACACCAACGTAAATTGAGTTACAGCATCAAAAGCTCTTTGTTTAGTGAACCAAGCACTTTGTATTAGTTACTACATCTGTCTTGTTATTTTGCGTCATCTTTGCTAGAAGCCTGCTTGCATGTCCTCGAGGGGAGAGCTGTGAAGACTAAGTGATTTATGAAATCTGTTTGGTTCTTCTGGTTATTTCTAAATGGGATAAACAGTAGCACTGGGGTTCTGGCATTTTCAAGAGCAGAGAACTGAGGGTACAGTGTTCCCCTTGGTCTGGGTGGATCAGAGTGCTCAAGGAACCCCGAATGTGATCGACTGATGGGGTGACTCAGTTTCCCTATGATCTAATTAGACACAGCCTGTTATAGTTTGCTCCTACAGAGTGGGTGTAGGAAGGGGAGAATTATTAAGATCACTAATTCTTTACATTTGTGCAGTTTGAAAAATGGAACATTTTCTCCATTGTAAAAGTAACATGGTGTGCATTATAGAAGATTTGGGAGAGAAAAACAAAGGACAATGAAAACCAGATCCCAAATCTCACCTTTGAGAAGGAAGCAGCGACCCTTTAGTGTGAGATACCTTTGAGACACTCTTCAAGGTATATGCATGAGTGTGTGTGTGTGTATGTATGTATGTGTTTGTGCCCGTGTGCCTCCTACATGTGTACTTACAATTTTTTCAAGAAGCAACCAAAGCGTATTTGCTCTTTATCCTCACAGCCACAGAGTCTTTGGGTCCCCGGGAAGCCCACTGACTGTCAGCTCCCTGGCCACCCCCTCCCTGAGGGTGCATGCCTGAGAGCGGACCACCCGCGTCTACATCCAATGCTCTGTGCCTGCTGGGGGTCCACACGGGACAGACATTGGGGCTGACTAGCCCCTGGTTTCTCTCGGTGACTGTGCTACCCAGGAAACACAGCGGCTTTTTGGTAGCTCCTTCCTGCTCTGGGTGTGGGAATGGACACTGACGGGCCCCTGTGTGACTGACCTCTCAGGCCTGAGGCGAGTCCTGACCCTCGAGCCCTGCAGCGCCGCCCACTGTGCTCATACCTCCTGCCCCCCACCTCATCTCTGAAGACGGCCTTCTGCTTGAGGAGGTCTCCATGGACGCACGTGGCCAGGCTGTGTGCAGGAGGCAGGCCTTGGGGTAGTGCAGGTGTCTTGAGCTGTGGAGGGAAATAGCTCTAGGAGAGTCTGCAAACTTATGTCTTTTCCCTGGGTTTTCCTCTCTTGGCCCCTCAGAGTGATGGTAAAGAGTCTTATCTTGTTGCATGAGCATGTTTGCTCAATGTCTTTCTCTTTTCCCAGAGAAATCAATCCTCCTTGTCAGAAGCACGCAGGTCTGAGACTATACCTGCATCAATTCCGGCTGGACTCCGGGGCCGAGTGAGGGGGGCAGGGTGCTCGAGGGGTCGGGTGTGACACTCATTCGATATTTTTTGACCTCTGAGCTCACCCTGACTTTGTTCAGTGAATCACCATCGCTCCCCGCCCTCCCCTTGTCAGGGACGCCTGCCCTTGAACATGGCTGAGCGATTCATTACCTGTCTGAGCAACCAGGTGTGTCTGCACTCAGCTGTGCTGGGGGCTCTTTAGCTGGCTCAGTAATTAAAAGCAAACAAAGCTGGATGGAGACCTATTGGTGTTGCTGGGAGCGCTGAGGCAGAAATGTGGGAAGGCGGCCAGGAAGACGTTGTGTCAGGAGAGGGGACAGGCAGAGGCGAGCCCCAGGAGTGGGGGAAGCAGCCGGCTCCAGGGCACAGCAGGTCATCTGGGGGACCTACAAAGCCCCCCCCCCCCCGGGACTGGGGTGGGGCGGTCACTGAGCCTGTAGCTGGGCCTTCTGTGGTGAGAGACAAGGAGCCAGGCCTGTTCTCAGGGCACTGCCTGTGGGTCCTTTCCTGGAGTCCCACTGAGTGTTGATGACATCCTGAGGATGGATTGAATTGTGGTTACCAAACAAGCAACAGAGGCGGGATTCAAACCCAGAGCTGCCCGGCTTGGGGGCCATGCTCCTTTTCCCATAGGTGGGGCGTGGTCTGGGCTGATGTCCACCTTCCTGAAACCTATAAAAGTGTCGTCGTGTGGAAGAGGGGTCTTGCAGATGCAGTTAAGGATCTTGAGATGCGGTGGCCATCCCTTATTATTCCAGGGGGCCCTGCCTCCAATGACAAGTGTCCTTCTTAGAGACAGATGGAGAGTTTGAGAGACAGATTGGACAGACAGAGAGGACAAGGCAGCAGAAGACGAGGCGTGTGGCCAGAGAGCAGACACTGGAGTGGTGTGGTCACAGGCAGGAGCACTGGCCGCCACGGGGCTGGAGGAGGCAGCGAACGGCTACTGGAATGGAGATGAGGGAGAATGGTCCGGCCGGATTTGGGACATTAGGGTACCTAAACAGCAAAAATGACCGGAGATGTGTGTTGCTAAAGGACACTCTGTTGGCAGTGATTTGGGATGGAAGCCTCAGGAAACTAGTGCAGGCGACTCAGTGCTTGTCAGAAACTGGGCCTCTTCAGCCCCTTTGCTGTCATAGTGACGTGTTTTGGACATCAGGGGCAGCCCTGTCGAGTGTGTCCCAGCTGTGGGGCTGCGTGACGTCTCCTGAATCCGCCTGTGCAGGCCTCTCACGCCATCCCTGCCTTAGCAGCTGCCATCATCTCGGTGTTCTCCTGTGCCCCAGAGTCCCCTGCCCCTGCACAGCGAAAGCTGACCTGCTGTCACATGAATCTTTTGTGAATGGATTTTGCTCAGCTCCGAGGTTGTCTGTTTTTTGCCCAGAGGCAGTAGCAGGGGGTGGGTGCTGTTTGGGGCCTTTTGCCCTGGCATGGCCTGCTCCTCCTCTAGCCTCACTGGCAGGAGACCTCACATTGAGGTTATAAATAGCAGCTGGGAGGGCTCTGAGTGCCTCCAAGTGGAAGCACAATCTCTGGATGTCAGTGGGGTGAGGGGAGACGGCGGGACACTGGGGGCCGCCGCTTCCCCTCGCTCTGGCGGTAATCAGAGCAGGCAGATGTCTCCGACAGCTGGGGCTAATGGGCTGTCAGACAGGCCGGGCTGTGCCTGGGACATCTGCCTGCTCCCTCGAACCAGGCCAGCCCTGCCCCAGGGAGATCAAGCAGGGGGGCCATGAGGGAGGCCTGACCCCTGCTGGGCGAGGCTGTGTCCCTCCCCCAAGTGATGAAAACTTATTGGGAGTGAGGGGTCTGCTGCCCCTCTTCCCGGACTTTTCATTTGTAGGAAATGGTCATTTGAATTATTGATGAGGGATTAAAACTCAGCAAATTCAGTTCAGTTTCTCCAATAGACAAAACTACTTATAATTAACCTAGAAGCAAAGGTCAATGTAATGGTAAATGGCCGTGGTGACAGAGGAATTGCAATGAGGATCCAGTTTGTGCTGCAATGGAATTTATTCCAGAACTGTCTTAAAGAGCGCTTTGAAGTGAGTCTTCGATTCAAGAATGAATAAGGTGGTGCCACCTGAAAGGCCTTCATCCCAGCCTTGGGACATTTGTAGCAAAGGCTTGTCTGTGCCCCTTTCTCAAGAGGTGGCTCTGGGCTCTCCAAGGTGCCCGGGCCGGGAAGTCAGCCCTGAGGCCTGGACCCCTGCTCCTGAGGCCCGGGTGACCTCACCTAGTGTGAAATGAGGAGGTGGGGCCCATCCCACAGTGCCTCCCTCTCGCCGCCCCAGGCTCCGTCCTGTGCTGTGACTGGTGACGCAGGGGCCCCAGGGAAGGACTGGCCAGTGCCTGGATCGCCCCTCTGTTTTCAGAGCCTCAGTGGCATGTTCTTACTTGTCAGTCCATGGAGCCGGGGAGTTTGTTTCTTTTGGTGTGCGGGGCAGGGGTTCTGTACCGTTCCCTGACCTCCAGGGGTTAAGGACTCAGCAGCCTGATGTGTCTGCGTGTGGGGGGTACTTGTTCTTGCCTGCAGGGCCCACCTCTCTCCTGCCTCCAGGGTTGGCCTGTGTGTTCTGGGCAGGAAGAGCTGAGCTTGGTTATTTTGGCCTGAGTGTCCTGGTGAGAAGCTGCTAGATCGTGGGTATTTCCGGCGTGTCGTGGGAAGGTAAAGGGCTCTGTGCCTGGAGACTTTTTACTCCCTGGCGGAGCTGGGTTGTGTGTTGTGTATCACCTCTTGTTTCTGCTGGTAAAATATATTTGCGTATTCACCGGTGAACCCTAGAAGTGATTTTCAAACATCTCTCTAGCTGCAAAACCCTTTGAAAAATTGAAAACTCACGAGGAAATTCAGTAGGGAAGACAACAAAAGGGGGGGCTGCTTGGCAGCAGGGGGGCTGTGACCCTCCCCATCAGGGCAGGCTGACCCCTGAGGGCCAGTGAAGATCTGCCCTGCTTCAGCCCCAGGGGGTGCTGACCTTGATCAGAAAACGATCTGATGGTATCAGCCCCCTCTTTTACAGTGGTGGATGGAGACCTGGAGATGGGGCAGGCTGGCCCGGCCTTGCAAGGCTAGTGGGCCGGCAGTGCTCTCCTGGTTCCTGTGCTGTCTCTGCCCTTGGGCAGTTGGGCCTCAGATTTCCTTGGACCTGGCCTCTAGCAAGATCTCCCTAAGGTGTGACTAGTCTCCCAGACTTGATTTCAGTGAAGGTCTCACTACTGATGTCCAGAGGAGGGCGGGGGGAGGTGGGGGAGTCCTGACCTGCAAGATGTGGGTGCACCTCGGGGACCCCACAGGGCTGCCCGGGGACCTCTCGTCTGATGTTTTCCTTTAGGCTCAGCTGCTGGGATGTTGAAGCTGACTTTGGAAGGAACCGCTGGAGACACTTGGGTGGCCCAGGAGGGCCAGATGATAGCCCCTGGCTCCCGGCTCTGTTTTCCGCCTGTCCTCACTTGTTGTCCTTGACCCTGTAGGAAATCTTGGCTTCTCAACTGACCTCCTGTTTGTCGCCTGAACGCAGTGGCACCCAGCACCCCTTCCACGCACCATGCACTTCCTGCTTCTTTGCCTTCGTGTGTGACCTGCTTGCTGTTGTGTGCACTGCTGTAGCTCAGGTGACATCTCCTGGCTGTGTGTCTGCAGACCTCTGGCTTTTCTCTGGGAAACTAATTCTCTGCTTTAAAAATTTTTTTTGGCCTCTTTTTAGGGGAAGTTAGAATGTGTGGGTCCCAAGAAAGGGTGTTTAATGTCTGCTGAAGGAATATAAAGCTATTTCTTAAAGATGGGATCCATATTCTTTCTGAAATAATGCCTTCCCAAGACAGTATTTCTGTGTATTTCTGCGACGGTCCCTGGAGTCACATCCAGCGCTTTCCTGCTTTGTGGTGGGCCTGTGTTATTTCATACGGCTCTCCCCTCACCTCCTTGGGTTGCTGCAGTTTTGAAGTCGGCTCTCTCCTCTCAGTAATGAGGAAATAAACAAGGCTGCTGTGTGTGACCTCCAATTTTAATTGGATTTTGGAGCGATTGGGGATGAATGAATGAAGTTTCTGGGCTCGACGAACAAGCTCTCCTAGTAATGAGCTGAAACTATTACATTAATTTCCTAAGGACCTCTTCCTTCCTCTGCTCAGATTGTTTGCAGACACTGGTCAATGCTGCATATAAATTGAGGTCTCAAAAGGCTAAATTAACAATTAATCGGCAGCATCTCTGAGCCCCTCAAAATGGAAATAGTCCTCGATGGTGAGAGGAAATCTCTTTGGAGACCTCTTGTTATTGAGGACATGTGCTCGGACACACCAGGGGACGCTGCAGTGGACTTTGTTTATAAGGGTCCCAAGGGGTGAGGGGTGTTCACACATCAAAGATATAATTCTGAGTATTTTGTCACATCAGCTTTGTGCTTTCTCTGGGCTACGCAAAGTCTTGCAGGGAACGGTGTCTCTGCCATTCAACAGGGCAGCGGGTTTGATTTAGAACATGCCTGAGTGTGACCTTCAGTCACTGGTCTTCACTCTAATTTTCTCTCTGTCCCTTCCAACTCCTTTAAGACACTTGTCTTCCGATTCCCCTGCCCTTCCTGGTCCTCCTTCCAGCGCTGCCATGCTCCTGGTGCTGGGATTTCTGACTGGTCTCCTGGCCTCTGTTACAGGGTAGGGAGAGGGCACCCCAGAACCCCAAACCTGCCCACTCTAAATAGGTTCTGCGATCTGCTGCATCATGACAAAATGTACTCTAGTGAGTAAGACCTTTAATGGAAAAGAACTTTAATACAGGTGGTGTGCAACAAGGAAAAGGGAAAACATAAAACTTTCCAAATCAAGCACCCAAAGTTACCCATCCCCTCATGGGTTAATGCCCAGCCAAACAGGGTTGGCTCAAAGCAGGGCCACCGAGGCCCAAAAGCCTACCACAAGTCTAAAGCACCTTCTGGCGGGGACCCATAGAAAAGGGCCAGAAACAGCTAGACAAGTCTGGAAGGAAAAGAGCAAAATCAGAACCAAGGTGAAGGCTGCCATTGTCAGCCTCCCTCGGGTCTCTCCCCCCGTCTGTCTCAGCCAGCCCGGGGCCGAGGAGCCAGCGCAGGTCCTTCACGTCTCCCTGCTCCATGTGCCTCCGCCAGGTCTCCAGCTTCTCCATTCCGCTTCCTTCCTTCTCCAGTCTCCTCTCCAGCTTCTTCTTCCCTGCTCAGCTCCACCCTTCCTTGGGTGGAGTAGGGATTCTGGAACCTCCCATTTTCCTGGGGACCACCCCGTTACACCTCAGTGTCTCACTCGCCATCCTTGTTTTGGATCATGCGCCCTGTGAGTATCCTGTCAGAAATCCTCCATGACCCCCCAGCGCCCACAGGATGGGGTGGGCCGTCTCCGCTGCCTCCTGGCCCTGATCCATCCCCCACACATTTGCTCCTTCTATTTCTGGGGGTGTCCATGTTATTTATTGTCCCAGCCAGGGTGGTTTAGATGACAAAAGGGGCCACTGTTACTAGTTATGGGAGCGCCGTAGGCAGCGACTGGGTGGTGCTTTGCTGTCCTGGATGGCTCACTTCCAGGAAGTTTCTCTTGGTAAGTTCTAGTTTCTAAGCCCAACGACAAGGCTCCGTGCCAGAGGCCCTTTTTCTCCCGTCCTCTGTGCCTGTCCTCTGAGTAACCCGCAGCAGGTAGGTGGTGGCACCCCAGTCACGAGGTGGGTTCTACAACAGGCCTGTTAGAGCCAAGAATTGGGCCTCAGGTGCTGGGACAGGATGTGGCTCCGCGGTTTTACACATGTGCGTGTCGTGGTCACTTGCTATTCCTTTTGTCTCTCCAGTATCTGAACCCCCTTATTAGGAAATTTCCACCTCTTGAGGCAGAGCCTGTCTCTCAACGACCTATAATTGAAGATGCCAGGCATTTACTTTCTGGGTCCCCTCCAGCCAGGCTGCGGGCCCCGGCCATCGGGTGTCTGGTGTGGCTGGGGTGGCTGCCACAGCAGCAGGTGACCGAGCTGACAGTGGGCGGCGTCTGGTGTTGGGGGCAGCTCCAGTTGAGGTGTCTGCCCCTGGCGCTGGGGTGTGAGTGGTAGCTTCTGGGGGCCAGTTCTGGATCAGACTGGAGCTCTGCTCCTGATAGTTTACCTTCTCTGGCCCTCCCAGGGACTCTGGGGGCTGTTTGGCATCCTTTGTTTTAAAAAATATTAATCAGACACAAAAATAGAGAGAGAAAAAAAATCACACATTGAACCCAAGCGCCTGAATGCTCACGAGGCAGATTCAACAATTTAAAAACTTTGCCCCACTTTCTTTTTCTCTCCCTTCCTCCTCCTTCCTCTTTCTACCTAGAGGATTTTAAGAGTATTTTATGCCTAACACTTGCGTGTGTATTTCTAAAAAATAGGGACAGTTTCTGACATAAGTTTACAGTTAAAGTGTTGGGGTCTATAAGTAGAAAATTTGGAAAGGAGGCATCACAAGACCAGAAACTGACACTCCTGGAGGAAGGATTAACACAGTCACCAAACAAGCTACAGGGAAGTGAAGTATCCAGAGGCACAGACTAGAGGGGGCCTATTGTAAAAAAACAAAAAAATCACCCATCATTTCCAATCTACCTAGCCAAACCAAATATAGAAAAATCCTTAGCCCTAGAAATAATTAAACAACAGTTAACAACCCCACAAAGGAATGAACCCCTCCCAAAGTGAACTGTATCGGTGCAATTTCTGCACTGGCAAGAGGCAGGAGCTCTCCTGCCTGCCCAGGACTATGCAGTGTTTCTCTTCCCCAACCTCCTCCCTTTGCAAAGCAGCAGCGGCAGCTCTGTCCCCGAGACTGCCCGCCTGCCTCTGTGCAGGCCTGTCTTTTAACAAGCTTGTCCCTTTCAGGGGCAGTTCTTTCTGCCCTCTTGTGTGTGTGCAAGCGTCCTTGACTTCCCTTCCCTTGTGATAATGAACCTGTCCGTTTGGATATAACTAAACACCTCTGCCTCATGGGCAGACTCGCTGCGTGCGGCTGAAAGGGAGCTCTGGTGAAACTTTTTTTAGAGGTCACCCAAGGACTCTGCTCTCTGAACCCAACACCTCTCCAAACTGACATCATATGGGCACGGATTTCATCTTGCCTAATAAAATTAACAGTAATTCCTTGATGTCACCTAATATTCAGTCTACGTTTCCCTGATTATCGCCAAAATACCTTTTATAGTTGTATTTAACGAGAGTTGTGTTAAGTGAGATCCACACGTGGTTCTCGCTTGGCACATGGTTTTACTGTCTTGGAAGTCTCTCTTGCAGAATTTTAAGTGTGCTATCCAAAGAAAGGGGAGGTTCAAGTTTCCTTGCCCCACTCAAGGAGGGGTGGAGTAGAGCAGGGAGAAACTGAGAAAAGGACTGGGAGAAGGACTGAGGGGAGAAGAATCGGAGAGAGATGGAGATAGAAGACCGGAGGCGGCCACGGGGCAGAGGACATGTGAAGAAGCCCAGCTCGCTTCTCCGCCTTGAACTTGTACCAGGGACTTGGGGGACAGGGAAGCAGACACAAATGAGATGTGGGTGAGAGACCCAGTGGCAGCCTTTATCTTAATTTGATTTTGTTCTTTTCCTTCCAGACTTGCTTGGCCTCTTCTGCCCCTTTCCTGTGGGTACCTACCAGAAGGTGCCTTAGACGTGTGGCAAGCTTTTGGGCTTCAGTGCCCCTGCTTTGGGCCAACCCTGTTTGGCTGGACATTGACCTGCGAGGGGATGGGGAAGTTTGGGTGTTTAAATGAAAATTATTTTAAGCTATATACTCTTCTCTCTGTCACACACAAATTGTATTAAGGTTCCTTTCTATTGAAGGTCTTACACACTGGAGTATGTTTTGTCTCGATGTGGCAGATGGCAGAACCCATTTAAAGCAGGCAGGTTTGGGGGCTCCAGGTGCCTCTCACCCTGCCTGGTAACAGAATCACATGCTGTTGCCTTGAGTGTGAGATACCAGCTCTGTTGTCCTGCGGAATTACCTGGTCACTTCTGGTGGTGTGTCTGCTCCTCTGTCCCTGGCATTTCCTGCACATGCCATGTTGATGGAGAGATTGGATTCCATGCAGAGTTAACTGTTTGGGTAGCGATGTTGTGTACTTAGCTCTGCATTGTTTTTCGGGGATTCATAATATCTTTTCCCTATTTCTAAGGCTTTCAGATTCATCAGTGGGTTCCTTTGGTGGCAGCCTGAAGGCTTCATTACAAAACTGGGCCAGCCCCTCCCATCCCCCCAATGGGAGGCAATATCCTTTTGGCTCCCATAGAATTTCAATGTCTATTCAGTGTTCTTGAATATATTTCTGCTCAAATCTACCAGAGCGATTTGGTTACAAATAATGGCAGTGATCAAAATTAATAGTACTTGTTTTTGTTGGAAAACATCAAAACAGTGACTGACTGCTTTATAGAAAAGTATGATATACTACATGGGGCAAATTCTTAATAAATAGAACCACTCAGGACCTTCTTGCATATCTTCAGCTGCTGCAAATCTCTGCCTCTGACAGTGAGCCTGAGGAGAATAACTCACCTTGGCCTCCTATTTGTTGTGGTAATACTAGCTGCTATCAACAGTGAAGCCCTTTCAAATGTCAGTGGTTTAATGCAATAGAAGCTCTTATTTATTATTTTTTTTGATGTTCCTAGTTGATAGATAGTTTTCACCCATCCAGCAATTCAGGGCTCAGAGTCTATTTTTCACTCCTCCATTCCAGAGGCTCCCGTCATTTTCAGTGTCCAAGTGGAAGGAGGAAGAGAAGGCGGAGTCTGCACACCTGCTTCTTCCCTGGCAGGAAAACATATCAGAGTTTCTTATTCCATCTGTGAGAAATAGTCACGTGACTGGCCCCAGCAGCAAGGACTGGGAATGACTTCACTGCGGGGTGGCCTCTCCCCGAGACGGTTTTGCTGTGGGTGAGGACATGCGTGTTTTCGTGGCCAGTTCTGGCATGGCTCTTTCTTGGCTTGCCTGGTGGCTGGCTTTAGTGACGTGATCACACGTGGAAACGTGGGCTGCTTGATCCCTGTGCATTTTCCTCTTGTTCTAGCCTTTGAGTGTGGACTTCTCATTCACTAGTTGATGCTCATTTACCCTCTGATTTTCCCCCCCATGTCCCTTTGTCCTAGGGAGGGTCTGGTTTTGTTCAGGTTTGGCAAGAACCAGGTGAAAGAAAAGCTGATAACTTATGTAAGGCAGGCATGATGTCATCATGAATCCCTCAAGAATTTCTTTTGCCAGTCAGAGGAAAGGCTTTTCTCAAAGAGAAGGCTTCCTTTTAATCAATGTCTTTGCAGTTTAACATTTTCTTTCTTTCCTAACCTCTGTGAATTCTCTAAAGTTGGCCAACAGTCGACAACCTAGTTTGCATTCAGCTTTTACAGGGAAGTATACTAAAACAAGTTTTCAGAAAACAAAGCTTTTCAATAAAATCTGTGGCTTCTCTTGTAACTTCCATGCAAATTGTTAAGCTTCACCAATTACTGCCTTTTTCTGAAAATAGCACCTTATTTGTTAGAACAGAGCATTTACTTATAATGTATTCTGCATGGTTCTCTAAGTTTAATACATAATGTAAGTCATCTATATTACAACATATATACCTTTCTTCCCTACAACACATTTAGAAGTCCCCAAGTGAGCAGGAATAGATTATTATGGTTTTTGCTTCTCTCTGTCCCTAGCCCAGGACTGGCCACAAAGAGGGCCTGTGGTTCGGCAGACTGCTCTTCAGTTGCCGAGAAAAGCAGTGGATCGTGCAGCCTGAACACCAGCGTTTACGCTGCCTTTGGTTTTGGGTTTGGTGGACTGTGGTGGGGTTGGGAGCCTCTGTGATAACATTCCCCGTTTCCTCTCTTTGGTATGGGAATCAGCAGACTCTGACCTATAAATGATGGACACCAGGGGTGGTTGAAACTGAAAGACCACTTAATGTTTCTGAGGACCTAAACGTACTTCCAGAGGGTAGGAGATGAGAGGTGGTGCCAGTGCCAGCCTTTGGGAGTGTCCTGCCCCAAGGGAAGTAAACTCAAGTCAGACCCTGGAGGGCTCTTTCCTGGCACTATAATAGCATAAACCATGACAAGTTCCATAAATGTCACAAATGGAGGAATTTGCCTTGAAGTTCCTTCTGGGATCTAATTTCAAGGAACAGCTTGGTGAAACAGAGGTCATGAGGGAAGCAGAAATAAGTGGAGAGAAATGCAATGTGACAGCTGAACTCCCCCAGCCTGCCCTGGGAAGCTGCTGGCGCTGTGGGAAAGGTGGAGGAGGCACCCAGGGGAAGTGACGCCAGAGGAGACGAGGCCTGGACAGCCAGGACCCTCAGGCCTGCTCCACTCTGCTGCCATGAGGCCCAGCAGATCAGGAGCTGGGCTGAGCCGGGGAGAGAATTTGGAGCGTGGTCAGTTGGAGTTTTGCCTTTGGCCTTCAAATGTAGTTATGTGACCTTGAACAAGTTACTGTGTCTTTGAGTCAACATTTCCTCATCTGAAAATGGAGCTGGAGTTAATGCCGGCTTGCATTGCTGTAAGTGAAACCGGGCTCTGTGGGCACTAAAGCTCTCCAAGGAGAGTGTCCAGTAGAGTACAGGTCACTGTCTGTGAATTCTTTACCTGAGAGCACAATTGCAAGACCGCTCAAGTTCAGGGAACAACAATAATGGGGTTTGTTTAACAAAGCAGAAACAAAGAGTTACTGAAGCCACAAGTGGCCGGCTACTTCACGGTAGAGTCCACAGAGTTCAGAAATGCCAAACAAAGGCCCTCCTCAGCCCAGCTGGAGGTGCTCCCACACGGCCAGTGCAGCGGCACAGCGGTCGCCCACAGCAACAGACCGGAGGTCAGGATGGACGGCACCGGACACTGGAACAGACAGGAGCGGAGGCAGCAGCGGGAGAAGGCGGAAGATCCAAAAAACACTCTTCATGAGCCTTCAGCCCACACCACCAACAGCAGCTCAGTGAGATGCGAGGCCTGGGGCTCTGCTCTCATTCTTTCTGGACGGCAACAGCAACAAGACCTCAGCAGATTCAGCCGCTGGTTACCCGCAAAGCTTTTCACCTTCTCTTCGGAGGTCGGCTGCTGGAAGCTTCTTTTTCCTTCAGAGGCCAAGCCCGGAGTGTCCAGAGTCTGGGCGTCTCCACGCCTTCAAGTCTGGATCATCAACATAGGGGTCCCGGGGAGAGTGCGTGCCCCGGTCTTGCTCCTGGCTGCCTAATCTTTTCCTTTCAGAGTCCCCAGGCCCCCTTTGACTACTCACTTTGTCCTTTCATCCTGCCGGCACCCAGGGGTGGGAATGCCCATAAGCTGTAGTCTTTGAGACAGGCAGGGAAAGACGCCACATCCAAAGCTCCAGGCTTGCCCAGTGGTGCAACTACAGGGCTCTGGGGACATAAGGTTCAAGTGTGGCTTAGACCGTCAGACGGTTAACAAGGAGCCTCTGGCCAGATGTTCATATGGGTCCATGTGACCTGAATGTTCTTCCCTTGTGCCTTTATTTGAGCTCCAACTTTCTGAAAAATAGAGCTTTTCTTTTTTTAAAAAACCAGAGTTGGAAATTTGAAGTTGGAAATCAGGAGTCCTCATCTAGAACAGTGTACGTAGGCAGCGGCTTCATCTTCATCTTCAGATGTGTTCTGACTTCCTGGGTCACCCCAACCTGCAGCTCCCGGCAGCCTGCTACCGCTGCTGAGTCTGACAAATAAAGCCCTCACAGACGCAGACGTGCAAATCAGAGCCTGCAGATCCAGGGCCCTCAGGCTTCATTTTGTTGGGAGGAGAGGGAGCAGTGCCTTGCAGGCCCATTGGGCCGGACCAGAGGCTCCGCCAGGCCAGCAGCTGCTCTGAGGTGCATCTCAGCCCTCAGAGACGGCCCCCGTGCTCCAGCAGAGAGCGGAGGCCCCAGCTGCGAGGCCCCTGGGACTGTGTAAAGACTATCAGAAGGGAAGGTTTCCTCCAGAGGGCCCAGCACCCTGTTATTCCTGTCTCTGCCCAGCTGGTGGGAGACAGTGTGTGCCTGTTTATTTTCAAAGCAAAGTCGACTTAGTCTCTTATTCTAGGTGGTTCTTATTTTAGCTGAATCCTGTGGTGTCTCTCCTCAGGGCTAGAGATGGGCACTATGTACGGGAGAAGGGGAGCAGCTGAAGCTTTGAGAAAGGGCAGGGGAAGCTGCATGGCGTGGGGGTGTGGGTGGACGGCTGGGCAGATCTTGGTTTGAGGAGTCCTGTTGATCTTAGAAACTGTGTGTGCGTGCTTGCACGTGTTTTTGCTTCAAAATTTTCTTGTCTTAGAGTTTGTTGGAAGAGACTGGCTGGATGGGGGTGCCTCAAACCAAGTTACTTTTTCAGATGTGTGGGGTACAGTTCTTCCTTCCGCAAAACAAGGGGGCGGTGGAGTTTGGTGTGGGGCGGGAGAAGGTGCCGGGGCGCAGGCCTGTTCTCTAAGGCAGATGACACTCCGCTGCCCCCGGAATCGGTGGGAAACATTGGAAGCCTTCTGCAGCTTGGGGACGATGCAGCTATCACACACACTTCAGGAGTGGGCTTTGGGAGCCGAATTTAATTTCATGTCCTCTGGGAGATTCCCGCAGTGTGTTTCCGTGGTGCGGAATCATTATTTACAATGAAGCACTTACAGAGAAGTAGTAAAGTTAATGGAGGTTTCAGAGGAATTAGCCTTGCTCCACTCCCCAGTGACACTGCTGTTCCTCTTTCCAGTAGCCAGATCTGGCAAGTAGGAGGTGTGCAGAGCTGCAGGAGCCCAGGTGTGGGGGCGCTGGATGAATCTGGGGGGACCCAATGCAGCAGGCTCCCGGCCTTCCGCGACTGTGCCCCCTGCCCCATGGCCCCTGCCTGCCTTGCTGTGGGTTCCTGCCCTGGCAGCTCCTGGAAGGTAAATGCTGTGAAGGCCACTGCCCGCCGCTGGCTCTGCTGGCGCTGTAGGAGGTGCTGGGAGCAGAGCCTGCGGAGGGCGAGGCCCACTCCACCCCGAGGGAATGTCCAGGCCACCCCTGGGCTTCCCCTCTCTCAAGTTGGTCACTCTCTCAAGTTGGCCTGTGCTGTAAGGTTCTTGGGGCCCCCGGGAAGGCTGCCAGACCCTCCTCCCACTCGCTGTTCCCCAGTGTGACCGGGGTTAGGAGCCAGGCAGATGTGGTTTTGAATCCAAGTGCTACTGAGTGACCTTGAGCGTGTCATGTAGCTTCTCCAGCTTCAAGCTGCTTATCTCTAAAGTAGGGACACTCATTCCATCGGCGTCACAGGTGTGGGCGTGTGACCTAAGGTGTAGCAAACAGTCCCACTCGGCAGCGCACAAGGCTTGCTGGTTGGTTGTGCTTTGTCTCTTAGCTTCTACCCAGCCTTCTATGTATTCCGGGGCCAGTAAGCCCAGCTGTGCCCCAGGCTCCGTGCCAGGTGGCTGTCTGGAGGGTCCTGCCCACAGGAGGCCGGGAAGGCAGGGAGGCCTTATTCTCTCATCCCCTCGTTCTCTTCTCCTCCTGCTCGTATCTCCAAGCTGGGGGCGGGTCCCGCACTGGCCTTCCTCGGTCTCCAGTTTCTGGGAGGAGCCTCTCCTCGCAGTCCCGTTCCGTTTCTTGATGTCTGGGCCACCTCACCTCATGCTCACTCTCCTGGCACTGGCGGAAGCTTGTTGAGTCTGCTCTTGTTTCCCTGGTGGGACGCGCGTGTGTTCCAAGACCACGGCCTTGGATCGGACCAGCCAGGCTCACAAACCAGGGCTCCGCCCCTTCCTTGCCGTGTGGCCTGAGCCTCTAGGTCCACATCTGTGAAACTGGGACAGTAGATTCAACTTGCTGGGTTGTGGGGGCATTCTTGACATGAAGATGGAGACTAGGGAGCAAAGAAGCATGCTCATGGGCAGCTGGGCAGCGTGAGGATATGGGCCTAAAGGTTCTTGGTGCCTTCTTCGCTTGGCCAGGGGGTGCTGGGGTCACCCTGGGACGTGCATGGGCGGTGGTGGGGCTGGCCAGGGCAGCGGGGCAGCAGGGAGTAGGCCAGCCCGGAGGAGCAGTCTCAGTGTCCTCCCCCGTCTTAACTAGGAGGTGAGCGCCAAGGCTGGCCTGTTCGCAGGGCACCGCAGTGCTGGGGCCTCTTCTCAGAGCGTAGATAAGTGAGAACAGGTCAGCACCTCAGTCTGAGGCATCCCTGGCAGTGTGGATTTTAAAATCTACTTAGTCATTCATTTTAGCCTAATTAGCCAATGACCTAACACCAGCCTATAATGTTATTTTCCACTCAGAAGGACACTTATGGGGCTTGGAGAGCTGGAGTATTTTGTCTGTGGCTTGATGGCCACACTCCCCAGCACTTGCTTGCTTAGACCCTCTCGGGGGAGGCCCCACCCTTGGGGTTATCTGAGAGTCACAGGGCCTGGGAGCCAATCAGTGGCTATCCCTCAGGTCCCTGTGGAGTGCTGGGTCAACAGCCCCATTTGTAAATGGCTTTTCCTGGGTTCTTTATCTGGAAGAGGGGGAGTTACAGTGCAGACAGTCTCAGAAAACCTTGGAGGGTCTGAATCAGCAGAGCTGAGGCAACTTGCATCCTAAGCAGATAATTTGGACTGTGTAGACTTGCCTTCCTGACTACACTCTATCAGACTCTGTCTTTTCCCAGGGGAGTCCTGGGGCCTAGGGCCAGGGACCTTGTTTCCAGAGAGCCCCCAAGGCCCAGAGAATGAGGTCCTCCTTCCATCCTCCTCAGGGTGCACATTTCTGCCCCCAGGCATTGCCAGTGTCACCCACCTTACCAGTCATGCCCTCTCCTCTCATGAATGTGGATTTATTTGTTCTTTAATACTCTCCGGAACTTTTCCTGGCTCTTCAGAGGTCTCCTGACCGCCGTTGTTTTTGTCCTTGTCAGTATTGTTTAACAATTAGGTTTTGCCTGAAATGATTTTCCATTTGTAAATGTCAAGCTAGAGTCTCTCTGCCAGCTCCTGTAGCCCTTGAGATGGCACGGCCAGCCCTGTCAGGGGTACTGTAGGCCTCTCGAGGATTTCCCTTTGGCCTCGGGTGCACACTTGCTAGGAAGACAGTTTTCAGGGGATTGCTGTTTGGGGCAATCTGCTGATCTTTCCTAACCTGTGGACCATAGGCCAAAGGTTCCTTGATTGGACTCTGTGACAGAAACTCCTGAAAATATGACTCTTAGACCTTACCCCCAAATATCCTGTTTTAGCAAATATGCAGACAGGTCCTGGCAGCGTGTGTCTGTTAAACCAGATTCCTAGTTAAATTGGAAATCCAGCAGACTTGAGGGTTAGACCAACACCCAAACTGCCTGATCCCTATTACAACTGTGTCACCTCCTGCATTTTGGGGGACAGTCTTGTTTCAAGTCATCTGTTCAGTTGCTCCCACAAACCAATGAATAATCCGAGGACCCCCAAGTTTTGTCTCAGGCCACCTCTCAGACATGATCTTTTCCAGACCTCAAGTCCAGTGTCAGGACATGTGAACTGACCCCCTTCCCATGAAGACAGTTTTATCATAAAGCGCTTGATCTTTAATCTCTTGGAAGCTAAGATTTCCCAGAGTGATTCAAGAATCTCCTTAGCACAATTCAAGCTGAGCTTGAACAATTCCTGGCAGCAGGGACCACCCTGTACCTTGTCTGCGACGCCCCCGGGCGGCCTCACTTTCAGGCCCTTCTCTCCCTAAAGTGGAGAGCCTCTGCTCTGTCCCTTTCAGCCTCGGTCATCAGGCCCGGGAGCTGGTTTTCAGCCCTGGCTACACCTTAGAACCCACATATTCAGACTGGCCCGGGCCCTGAGGTTCCGATTGTGGGTTTAGGTGAGGCGCTGGTCTTGGTGCTGACGTGCCACTGGCTTGAGAACTTGCCACAGGAAAGGAGACACTTAGGTACAGTTTAGAACTTTCCTTAGTAAACTGCGCTTGTTTGGAAACAGAATTCACATATAATGCTCTTTCTACATGACGCTGCGCAACTGTTTCAAAATGCCACTGACTGGGCATATGCCTCTGGGCCCTGCTCGCTGCCCAGTCGACTTCTGCTGTCAGATAGTTGCTTTGCTCACTGCCTTCCCTCCACTCTCCCTTTCACTGTCCGAGCCTTCTCTGGTCCTGTTTGTTTTTTGATGGTGGGAGCTTACCTCTCTGTCCCTGTGATATCTGAATGTTCTCTCCTAGGAGCATCACACAGGAAAGAGAGGGAGAAGACATGTTTGGCAATCTGTACTTTTCTCCACTGCCCCCTTTCCAAGCTGACATATCTTCTGAGCTGCGTGGGCACTGGCTTGGAATAAACATTGTCTGCTCACCCACAGCCGTACCCCAACTCCCACCCAATTCCCTTCCCAGAGAGCACCTACTCGTTACCTTGCACACGGCTGCTTTCTGCACCGGGGCTGGCTTCTCTGCAGTCTCTGAGGGAACGGGCACATTTTGTCTGTGCCTCCTTTTGCTTCTCCCCCCTCCCCAAATCTGCGCTCAGACCCAGCGGCCCTGGGGAAATTCTCTGCATTCAGTTCATCTGAATTTCTTGCTCTTCCGCACTGCATTTGCTCGGAGAGGGAAGAATGAGGGATATTAGTGTCAAGTTCTTAGTTCTCACTTCAGCAGGTGTTGCTGTCCTTGTTGGTGACACCCTCTGTGTCCCAGCCCCGCCGCGTGGCTTTTACCCCAGGACAATACACTTGTAGGAGACTTTGGCCAGCCAAGGATAGGGTTTGTTCATAGGAAGATGTGTGACTCCTGCACACCCTCAGATTTCCAAATGAGACCCCTGTCTCTCTGGGATGGAGCTTCTCTCACGTACTGCAGTGGTTTATAGGATCTGTTAATTCTGCTATTAGTAACATTCCTACTCAAGTCAGTTAATAAACCGTGATGGTCTCTTGGTGGGTCTGGAGCCAGGAAGATACAGGAGCAAGAGTGCAGCAGAGCAGGGGACAGCACAGCTTCTGTCTTGCAGCTGGGGAGTCCAGGGTCATTTACACATGCAGGGAACTCCAGGTGCGGCAAGGGTTCTGTTGGAGCAATTTTAATCTTAATGCAGGAAAACTTGCACTGTATATAAAAAAGGAGTAAACATGTGAGAACAGTGCACCCCAGATTTGACACGACGTCTTTCTCTGCTGCAGGTGATGCTTCATTGTTCTCGAACCACACTAACGCTGCGGCTTCCAGCCACATGTGGCTAATGAGCACTTGGTTTTGAAGCCTTGGTATATTAAAAAAAAGTAACATTTCTCATTATTTTGTTATATTGATTAAATGATAATATCTTAGATACTTTGGTTAAACACAATATATTATTAATATTAATTTCAAATCTTTCCTTTTTGCTTTTTAAAATATGGCCACTAGACTGTTCAGAGTTCCTCATGTGGCTCATTTTTGTGGCTCACGGTACATTTTGGCTGGAGAGCTGGTGCATTTCTGTGGACAGGGCGTTGATGACTTCTACAGGTGAGGACTGTTCTGTGGTTAGTAGCTCACTGGCCTCCCGGGCCTCTCCTCTGCTGTAGCCTGCTTGTCCCGAAAGCCCATCAACAGGTCAATGAGATGGTCCAAAGAAAGCCACATTCTTGTGAGCTTTCATGTGGAGACCCAGTCAGTTTGTGATTTTTCTTTGTTTAGACCATAAGTATATCCTTGCATGTCCCTTTCTACAGTCATATGGAGTTCAGGAATAGGCGACAAGCATTAAGCAGTCCCTAAATGCTGGGCACCGTCTAGGGCACTGGGATGCAACAATGGGTGCTGCAGTTTAGCTCCTGCTTTCTGGGAGCTTCTGCTCCACTGGTGGAAACAGACTGTGTACAAGCACATAAATAAATGAATAAGATGCCTTTTGGTAGTGGTAGTTGCGTGGATGTAAACGAAGCAGGGACAGAGTCCAAAATGATGGAGGGAGGAGTGGGGAGTGGGAGCGTCTCTGAAGTGGGTGGCTAGGGAAGGCCTCTTTGAGGAGATGATCTTGGCATTGAGACTTGGATGAACAAGGAGCCCGTCATGTGGAGAGGTGGAGCCCAGAGCGTCTCTGAGGGGGGTTCAGGGGCCAAGGCTTGACCGAGCTCGGTGTGTTGAGGGCCCCGGGAAAGGCATGGGCAGCTCTCCTGTGACCCAGCCTGTGCTCAGGATGCTGCTGCCACAGCTTTGGTGCAGGATGGGGCTGCAGCTGGGTCTCCAGGCGTGAGGGCGGTCTAGGAAGGCTTGTTGTTGAGGCAAGCCCTGAGCAAGCCTCGGGGGGCAGAGAGTGCCATATAGGTATGAAACCAAGACTTGGCAGAAGTGAACATGGGGTGCCTGGGGGAAGGGGTGCATGAGGCTCCATAGCAAAGCTTAATAACCTCTTTTTCAAAGTAGAGCTTTGGTGTGGGTGTGTGAAGGAGATGCAGCTTGACAGGCCGCTGGTGCCTGCACTTTTGAGAAGTGAGATGAAGGTGGTGTTTGAGGCTGGTGAATATGGCAGGGGCGGTGGGAAAGGCAGCTGAGGTTCTGGGATGAGAAGCCGTCATGTCCAGGAGCGGTCAGCACGACTGGGGACAGGCCTGGGGCCACGGTGCCAGATGAACCTGAGGCTCTGCTAGCCTTGAGGTTCTGGACCAGCCCCTGCATGTCAGAGGGGATCCCCCAGAGGACAGCCCCGGGGGAGGGAGGGGGAGTGGATGGGCGGATGGGAGCTCAGGCTTCTGGGCTGAGCCCCACAGTTATGAGCCACCTGCTGTGAGCAGGGTCCGCAGGCGCCCAGCTCCCTCCTCCCAGCTCCCTCCTCCCAGCTCCCTCCTGGGCTCCAGGCTGGTCTCATCAGGCCGTTTGATAGTGGGTTTGTTTTTTATTTTTGACACAGTTTTCTTTAATACTTATTTTGCTGTCACCCTGACTTAGGGGCCTACACTATTTATTTGAGCTTTTGAAACCCCAGATCTTGATGTTGAGATTAATCTACTAAAGGTGGGGTGCATCTGCAGGAGGGGCTTTTAGAGCACCCCAAACCGAGCACCTCAGAATTAGCAAGGTGCATTCCTGCCCTCCCTTCCCTCTTCCTTCAAACACAGCCCCCACAGCCATGTCGTCCTCCAGGGTTGTTTACTGGCTGCTAGGACACTGTCCCTTTGCCTCTGGCCCATGGACTCAAGCTCACACCACCTCACGAAGCTCACAACTCCTCATGAAGTGAGCACACTGAGCTCCAAGTTCTGTGTGTCCTGTAGGCCAGACGGTTCTGGTGGTTTCCCTGAAGTCACTTTTTCTGCTTGCTTTTCCAGGTTCTGTCAGGTGCCGAGGGCAGGAAGTGAAGGTCACGCTTGCGTCCCATGGTGTCTGCGTTGTCACCTGGCTCTGGGATCTCTCTGTTTACCTCCCAGTGCCAAATCGTAGAGGGTGACATCCCTGCTGGCTTGCTCCTTGACCTCCTTGTTCAGTGACTTTGGGGGAAGTGGGAGGGGAAAGAATTCCAGAAGCCCCGAGCTCGCCATCAGGCTTGCAAAGTCATCGTGAAGGATACCAGCCGTCATGGTGTCCTCAACTTTTCAGTTTTCTGATTTTTTTTTTTTTTAATGCTGTAAAGTTCACACTGAAGTCCCTTAACATCTGGTCTTCCAGCTGCAGGTATTCTCCTTGGTTCCCAGCCCCATGCTGGCCCTCAAGCCTGGGTAGGGTTTGAGGGCAAGATGACGAGAGTCATGTCTGATAGCAGCTAATTGGCTTGGACGTCAGGACTGGAGGCTGAGCTCTGCCAGATGTGCCCAGATTGAGCTCCAAGACTTTGGTCCACCGCGGCCTGCTCTGTCCTGGAGACATTCCCTGCTTCTAGAAGTCCACCCTCCCTGAATCTAGCCCTAGGGGGCGTAGGTGCCCTCAGCAGCCCGGCCACTTAGGAGAGGCACATGTTAGAAATCCGCTATCTTAAAATGGCAGGCTGTTGCCTTCTAGTTTGCAGTAACAACGTTTATGGAAGTTTAAGCCATGGCAGGGAAGGTGAACTATTATTTATTTACTTATTTATTTTACAGCCTTGTTTATCTTTGTACAATATTTGATTATTCCCCTCAGGTGTAATCCCCATAAAACTCTCACCATCGCAGCACTTGGGGTCCATTACCCCAGTGCCTTGTGCTCTTCCCACCCCTGTTTTGATCCCTCTCCCTCCCCACCCCCACTGCTGTATGTCTCGGGTTTATAATTTGCCTGCTAGTTTTTGTCTTTTTTTTTTTCTGACCCCTTGTTCAGTTTATTCCGCTTATAAGTGAAACCATCCAATACTTTTCTTTTTCCTTCTGACTTATTTTGAAAGTGAAATATTTTCTGGTATTAAAAACTAAAGTCTCAGCTGAGGATTTCATATTTTTTACCTTAAAAAAAGAAGTCCAGTGTGTAAACGGCAAGGATTTATTTGAGACTGTGCATTGGAACAGGGTAGGGGGAGACCCCTTTCAAGCAATTCCTAGAGCCTACTGGGTGGACAGACAGGGAGAATCTCGGGGGTAGACAGCAGAGTCCGAAGAGGTTGGCTACAGGAGGTCTTGGGGTGGAGCTGGGCGTGAGGAGGGTTCAACGTGGAGATCTTGAAGGTTCTCTCAGAAGCGCCATCCAGAGCATATGGGGCAGGGTGGACTCATATGAGTTGTGACTGGAGCTTTTGAAACCTAGCTCTCCCTTAGTTTCGCCTGGATTTGAAGCGAGGGCCCTGGAAGTTTCAAGAGACAGTCCTGGGGCTCTCTGTTCCCTGCCCCGTTGGCTGAAGGCTTCTGGTTTCTACTGCGTTGCCCACGTGTCCTCAGCTCCTTTCTGGCTACGTACATTCTCTTCTTTCAGCGATGAGATTCTGCTGATGGACAGGGAGGGAAGAGAAGTCCAAGGGAAAGCAAGCTGCATGATCAGCTTCTGTGAATTTCAAGCATCCTCCTGTTCGGCTGAGTGTCTGTAGAACATCCTCTTTGATGATTCCATTTGCCCTCCATTTAAAGTGTAAGGAGCCCTCTTGACCCCATATGAGACAGTCATAAAAGAATGTTTTAAGAAAAACTCTCCAAAGTAGACTTGTGTTTACAGAAATGCAATTTGAACACCATCTCTCCAGCCAGGGATGTGAGGGGCCCTCCTGGGCTCGTGCTTGCGTCCGCACGTGGCAGCTTCCCTCACAAGGTGCCCAGCATTTTAGCATCAGTGAGTAAATATTAGCCCCATCTTGCTGTCAGGAGGTCTTGGAGAGAGGGGGGAGGTGTGCACTTCCTCTTCTGCCTTCTCTCCTGACCCAGCCTACCCTGCCAGGTTCAGAGGCTGGTTAACAACTAAGGAATCCTGTTATTGTTGGGAGGGGCTGGGACGCTCATGAATATCCATGACACTTATGCATATTCATGCGGTACAAGTGTTATTGATGGCCTGCATTAGAATCCTCTCCTTTTGAGTACTCTCAAAAGGCCTCTCCACCATGAGTCTGGGCATCTGTACCCACCTGGTGGGCTCTGCAAGGACTGGGCTCCTTCAGGTAACATCTGCCTGGAGGATCAGCTGGGACTTGTCTTCCGCAGTGGTGCCCTCATCCAGGTGGCTCCGAGTCCTGCTTTGGGAAAAGAAACATTTGTCCTCTCGGCTGTGGGGCTGCGTCATTGGCCACAGAAGCTAATACTCCTGCCGTGGCCAACCCAGAGCACCCAGGAGCCAGTGTCTCTGTGGATCAGGAGTGAGGAGAAGGCAAGGAGGCTGGTGCTCCCTGGAGCTGGGGTGGGGGCATCTGTGATGTCCTCACCAGGTATTTCATTAATGCAGATCCAAGACAAGTCAGGTGCCTTCCTGGTACCCACGCTGTGAGTCAAGATGATGCAGTTTCGCTGTTTCTCCAGCAGCCGTGAGGCCGGAGAGGGCCAGCAGTCCAGCAGCTGCTGCTGCCCAGATCCTGCCCCTCATCCCTAGCTGGAGGAGATGGGGGGATGTTACAGAACACCTGTCCTCCTGTAGGTTTCATCTACAGCCCCACAACCTGTTCACCCAGACTTGAAGCCTCAGCACGGCCACAGTGGAGTCTGAGTCTCCGCCGTGTCCTTCAGGCTAGGCAGGGAGCTTTTGTACACGCCCCAGATGTGCGGAACAGGGAGGTCCCAGAACATGGAGCTCAGGAAAGGCTTACTCCTGCTGCTGCTACTGCCGCTGCGTCACAGAGACCCTGTCTGCACTGCATTAATAGGGAAGAAGCTGGCAAGAGGGGACCAAAGAGTGAATTAGTTCCAGAGCTTCCTGTGGAGGTAGAACAAATAATCAGGGCAAAATAAACTGTGATAAGGAAGCCTGCCCTTTTGTTTACTGACATGCATCTCTGCTTCCAGCTATTTTAAAAATGACTATTTCATTTGTGAGGTGATAAAAGAACGAATGGAAATTTACCTATGAACGTCTCTGTAATTGAGTGCCTATCTGCAGGATGAATAGTGGAAGCAAATTATCCAGGGTGGGCCAGCTCTCTGCTTTCCTAGGACTATGCCTCCTATTCTTCTTGCTCAATAGAGAATGTTGTCTGCTCCACCAAATTAGCCAAACACAGATAATGTTGTCAAAGGGTGGCTCCATTAGATTTCCCAGACGCCTGACACCAATACAAAAGCCTCTTCCCTCACAGCATTTCAACTTCAATTTTTTCCTACATGACTCAAAAAATAAATTTGTTTTGTGGGGCAGAGATGATGGTTTTGACAGGTTTTTAGAACAGAAGATAAAAGAAAAGTTAACAGTATCGGCTGGGGGATTCCAGCAAATTCCATTAGGTGTGTACTGAACGTGGGAGATGTTGGTGACTTGGCGAACCAGAATGAACTTCCAACTGGAATTGGGGGCACTCGGGCTCTGGTCCCGGCTTAGAGTCCTCCCCTCAGAAATGATAATGTTAAAATTCAGAGGCCTTGGGCTAAGAAGTTTTTTAAGGAACCAGCTCTCTGTGGTCTCCCCATGGATCAGCGTTTCTTACAGAACCTTAACTGGGGCTTAGGTAACAGCGCCATGCGGGGCTCAGGTGTGTGGTGAGAACTGAACGAAAGGTAGGACCCCAGCATCCTGGAGCTGGACAGGTGTTCCAATGAGGAGAGAACCGGAAAGTGCTTCTGTGGTGCTGTGGGGGCCAATTTCAGCACCCATTTGTGGGAGACCTTATGACCTATGTTTGTTTCTTTTCTTTTTATTAAAAAAAACTAATAATAGGGAATCTTAAAAAATGTATCTCCACAATTTCACTGCTCTGATGCAGCATATCACGCATGGTAGGTTGGTTTTTCAGTTCCCTCTTCTCTTTGCCCTTGGCTGGAGCACGGTGCACACCCCGCTATGGGGCACCCTGAACTAATGTGCCTGAAGCTGCAGGGGGCCAAAGGTAGGATTTTAGGAAAGGTGAACAGAAGGACATAAGAAACCAAGGAGGTGGTGGGATTAGGGCTGAAAGAAGTGGGGTTGGAAGCTTCAGGCAAGGCTGGATCCAGCAACACAAATGATTCTTTCTCCATCATCTCCTTCTCTTGGCTCTGCTTTCTCTGCTCTTCTTTCAGCGTGAGTCTCATCTCACCTGTTGCAGGCGGGCTTCCTTCGTGTCGTCGGGGGAGATGGCTGCTGGACACTCTAGGCTCATATGGCTGCGGCTTGGCAAACCAGCGTAAAGCAAACTCCCGTTCCGTGTATGAGTATATAACCCTGGAGATGACTGACCTTGCTGGGTCAAGCGCCCACTTGGACCAGTTGCTGAGTTTGGGGAGATGGGGGTGCTTGGAAAAGGCTGTTCATGGTGGAGGTGGCACCAAGTGTCAGCTTCAGGGTATGGTTGCAGATAAGGCAGCTGGTCTCATGGGGGGAGCTGGGTGGGGGTGCTGTAGTAAAGAGAAAAGGGGGTTGCAAGGCTGCACCCTGGCGGCATGGGCATGCTATTCATGACACACAGAAGACTGGGAGAATGCTGATTTGATGAAAACAGGTCTGCATGTGTGAATATGTGTTTGAGGAGACACCAGGGAAGCGGCGGATAAGGCGGGGCTGGGCTGGACACATGCGTGGGGTGCTCTGGTTCAGAGGTGGTGTATGGGGTCACAGAGTAGGCCCTTTTGTGGGGGGCGGGGAGACCAAACCTGGGTCCTGGAGGAACTGAAGCATTTGGAGGTCGGCCGGAGGAAAAGCAGTCAGCAAACTGATAACCCACCGGGGTGCGGGCGGCTGCTGTGATAAATCACGCCGGTGCTGCCTGGCTGCAGATGTGCGCTCCGAGGAACCCCCAGGCACGGTGCCTGTCGCGGGGTGATGGATGAAGCCCGCTCCCAGCCACCCACCACCCACCGGGGCCCACTTCCTGCCACCGCCAGGCAGTCCCTCAGGAATAGGGGAAAGAGCTGAGCAGGCTCGCCGTGACAGCCTTTTAAAAGTGACTTTTAAAACTTCTTATAATTGTTGATTAAAAGGCCCATTGCTCCAAGTGCTCTGTTTGTGGTGGGAGAAGGAAAGTCATTTTAGAAGAAATTTCTGGGGAGGTGAAGCGTTCCAGCAAATTGGCCAGGCGGCATTTGCAGCTCTAGGCTTATATTTCAAAACCATTAAAGGCCCCTCAAGAAAGTAGTGCTTTTCAGAAGGAGAAATAATTTTCTTGGGGAGAAAGGGGAAAATATCCGCTATGGGCCTTGTGATGGCACGGGGAGGAGAGAGTGGCCGTGCCTGTTCACCTCCACCTCGGGTTCACAGCCAGGGGAGGTGCCCCGGCTTCCTGCATCACTGAATCACCACCTGCAGGCACCCCTTTACCTTGCACCCTCATTTGGAATGACCTTGGCACCGTGCTCTCTAAAGTTACCCATTTTGTAAAATGTCTCGTAGCTCTTCCTGCCCTGCCCTCAACCACTTCATGATATCTTGGGACCCCGTGTGTCGGTGGCCAGGGACCCCCGTCCTGCTGACTCAGGCAGGTCTCTGGGTTCCCCCAGCAGGTGTGATAAGTGCTGGGCGAGAGGGCACTCGGGGTGCTGTGGGTGGAATGAGCTCTTCGGGATGTCGGAGGCTCCTGTCCTCTCTGCTTAGTGGTGAGCGCTTCGGGGTAGCTGGCACTTGGCCCTGTCCTGTCTCTGTGCCGGCCTTGTCACATCCCGTGTGATGGGGAGGACTCTGCAAATGCAGGGAGGCGTGAGACTGTACAGATGCACCTCTGCGTGTGTGTGCATGCATGTGCATGTGTGCATGCATGTGTGCATGCATGTGCGTGTGTGTGCATGCATGTGCGTGTGTGTGCATGCATGTGCGTGTGTGTGCATGCATGGTCTTGGCTTTTCTCTTGTCCAGGTGGCCTGGACAAGGTGGGCAGCTAGACCAGCTGGCCAGGGAAGACTGCCCAGCAGAACCACCTGGGGTCTAGATGAGATCACTGAGTTTGCATATGGCATTCAACCACCTGTTGCTGGGGGCAGGGCAGGGTGGGGATTGGTGAGTCCCCAATGGTGGGACCAAGTACTCTAGTACATCAGTGTACCAGGCCATCCCAGAGGCTGCCTCAGAGGTCTGTGCCCAGGGCAGGGCTGCAACAGGTGGGTTTCTGGGGAGGCAGGGCCCTCACCTGGGAGGAGCTCAGTGAGGTACAGAGGTGGGGCCTGTGACGGCCAGTCTCCACTCCTGAAATTTCTCAGTGCTGGGGCTACCCTGGCTGCTTTACTCACCTACAAGTTCATTTCTGCTAAAGCTAGCTCAGGTGAGCACTGGACAATTGGACCATTTCTAAGTTCCAGGCCTGGGAGATCCTCAGAGATGTCTCAGACGTGGACTTTGGGAAGAACAAGTGGGCCCAGTATTGGTTGCTAGGCTGTGGAGGTGTGGGACTGATAACCCTGTGGTTCTGGGTAATCTCAGTGAGAAGCCTGTGGACATTGGTCCTGGCTCACCTGAGGGGAAGAGGAGCAGGTGCAGACATGGCTGGCTGGATTCTCCTGCTTTCTGCTTGCTCGATTCCTCCCCTCCTCTCCCCTCCCTTCCCTTTTTCTCCCCTTCCTTCCCTTTCCCTCCTCCTCCTTTTTTTTTCTGTCTCCCTTTCTCTCTCTCCTTCCATCATCCACCCATCCATCCCCTCCTCCCTCCTTCCCTCCATTCTAGGCCTCATGGGAGGGGTTGGGGATACAAGATCTGTGCTCTTGTGCTGGGGAGAGAGAGACAGGCCCTGAAGAGCTATGTGGTCAGTGTGAAGGGTGCTGTGCTTGGGGAGCATGGGGGGATAGGAGCTCATGGGCCTGGGGGATACAAGAGACCCCTGGGACCTCCAGCATCCCTGGACCTTCCCTGGTGGGTTGGCTTTAGTGAGGGTAACTGGATGGGAAACTAGTGAGCAAAGCTTGGCTGGAAGGAGTGGTGCCCTGTTATCTGTGCGTAGAGTGTACAGCTGCTGTTCTGCTCTTCCTGCTTAAATGCAGTCTGTGGATTAGCTTAGATGTTTTCTCTGAAGCTGGCCTCACTGCTGAGATGCTGTGACGCCATGCCAGGGCGCCGCGTGAGAAGGCTTCATGGGTTCGTAAGAAAAAAATCTGGTATTTAAAACATTTTCTGGGCCTCCCTGGTGGTGCAACAGGTTAAGCGCAGCACTATGAAGCTATCCGCACCACTGCAGCACGAGTTCGATCCCCGGCCAGGGAGATTCCCACATGACACAGCAGACCTCTCCTGCCTCACCCGCTGCTCCCCTCAGCAGTGTATTTCAGTCCATCTGCCTGTGCTGCTCCCCACTCTGTCTCTGGTGAATCTTCTCACCACCCCACACCTCTGGCCTACACCCCAGCTTGTATGCATAAGTAAATAAATCTTAAAAAAAAAATAAAACATTTTCCTTCCTGTCAGAGTTGCAACTCAGTTCACCCCGGACTGAGTCTGCTGCTCAGGGAAACCAGGTGGCTCGAGGACCTGAGCTTCAAAGATGCTGACATTCTGGACCTCCCGAGCCCAGTTTTTAGAATCCTAAAGCTTATGAATTAAGATGTTACTTTTGCTTCTTTTCAGGCTGATTTAAGAGAAGCCTGTGAAGGAGCCAGTCACCCCAGGAGAAAGTGGCACGAGGCCTGCATGGGGAGCACTGCGCCTGTGTTGAGTGGCCACAGGTGAAGTCGCAGGGAGCAGGCCCTGGTGGCTGCTGCTCCTTTGGGTCCAGCAGCAGGTGTGTGGGCCCCTGCGTGGAGGGAGAGCTGGAGGTGACCGGCGTGTGCCATAGAGAAGGTTGGTGCGTCCGGATTCGGTGTGTGCTGGGTTCAGGCGCTCTTTCCTGGGGCTGGCTGGGTTTCCTCGGAGAGACTGGTTGGCCTCAGGGTGCATCAGAGAGAAGTTCTGAAGGCTGAGGTGATGGAGTGCCCAGCCCTGTGGACACACAGGCTTGGGACCTGCTTCTAGAAGGACTGGCTGAGAGCTGGAAGGGTCATGAAGGGCACAGTGGGGCCTGAGCTCAGCCCTGGTTTTCGGTGCCAGGGTTGGGCACATTAATATCTAAGGTTTCTCAAAATGTTTTGACTTTGTTATCTGGAGGCAGGGATTTAATTCTCTGTGGTTGCCTGGTTGTCGAGAGACAGCTGTGCAAGGGATGCATTGGAGGTGGGTGGGTGGGGGAGGGAGGAGGCAGACCGGGAGGCAGAGCAGGATGCGGCCGGAGTGCAGAGAAAGGCCTGGTGGGGCAGGGTCCTCAGGGACTGGGGACAGGGCAGTGTTTTCCATGCCTGGGAGCCCTGTAGGTCCCCAGAGGGGAGCCCAGGCCACGCCGTCCTCCACATCCCTGCATTCCCCTTCGACACCGCATGTCCCCGTGAACATGGGTTTCGGCATTGCCTTCCCTCCGCAGCCCCTGGGTGAGGAGTTTAGGCCCCGTAGAAGAGGAGGCAGGGTTTTGCGACCGCTCAGATGCCTGGCTCTTGGGAAACCTTGTGTGTCTCTCTAGATAACCTCTGTCCATGTGGAAGGTTGTAGTGGGTCCCACTCCTGGGAGATGATCTGTTAAAGCTGCCAATACCTCCCTCCTCCCCCAAATAATTTGTAGGGTAGCGCCACATTCTTGGCTTTTCTTGGAGAATCCCAATGAACATTAGTATTTCAAAGTCTCCAAACTGTCCTTCTGCAAAAGAAATCTGTTCAACCTTCTTTAGCCCCATGTTTCCCAAACTTATTTGACCACATATCCCATTTGTGACACAAAGACTATGAATGTGACCCCTGCATTCCTTGGGGTGGTCTAGTTACTCTCAGCTTTCGTGCTTCTGTCTTCTGGCCTCACAGCTCTGCGTCCCACCGGAGAACTGGCGGGGTGTGAGTCATCTCCCGGGCTCCCCACTCCCCCGAGTGGTCTTGCTATGGCCAGAGTGCAGAGCTTCTGCTCACTCAGCCGGCCCTTCCTCTGGCTCCAGTGTGCAAAGCGGTTGCTTCCTGCTTCAGGTGGAAGGCTGGGCCTGATGACCTGCCTGTGCACTCCCCTTATGGCCACCTGCAGCTCACCTGAGCCCAGGAAGTGCCACGCAAGACCAGGCGTGAGCAGAAACACCCGGCAGGCACATCCGCTGGCTGCCCCTGCAGCAGTCAGCCCTGGCTGTTCTGGGTACTCTGCTTTGCGTATAGCGATGAAACGTTAGAGGGAATTCTTCCGGTTTTGAAAATCTTTTTGTCAATGCACCAGGTGCAGCCTGAACATGTGACAACCCCTTCCCCTACCCCCAAACGTGGAGAGAGGAGCAGAGGGAGGTGAGAGAGGAGGAGCCACCCCAGAGGTTGGAGCTCCCTCGAAGGGCACAGAGAGGCTCAGAGTGGCCGTCTTCTCCCCGCTGGCTGCACAGGGCCTCAGCCCGGGCGGACGTGGGCCTGGCCAGTGCTTGGAAGGAGCCCTGGACCGGGAGAGCCAGAGCTCCTAACTCCCTCGGGGTCTAGGTTTCTCCTCTGATTAAATGAGGTGGTAGCCAGATGTCTGGGGCTTGCCTCGCTTTATGTAACAGGATTCTGCTTGGAGGCTGGTTTGTCTCTTCATGCATTTTTTATCAATGGTTCTTTGATTCCTAGTGAGAGCAACTGGAACCAGTGTCTGTCCTGGAAGGGAGGGGTGGACCCAGGAGACCCATCTGAATGTGGCCTCCTGTGGCCTGTCAGACCCGGCCTTCCTGCCTCAGAGGCACTGCTGGCACTGAGACAGTCACACCTGAGGGACTGCGTGCCGTTGTAGCTGCGGACTCCTGGGGCCTCCCCCATGACTCTGGGGTACCCTCCCAGTGTTATGTCTGCATCCCTGTCTGTGTGTGGGGTGGGGTCTGCTCTGGTCAGCACCAGAGTATAAGCCTTTCCAAGTCTGTGCCTGGGTCTCTGTTCTGGTTCTTCACTTCTGAGCCCCTGGCTTCGACAGGCCTGACCTCACCTAGACAGCAATGACCCTGGAATGGCCAGAGCACCTGCAGGACCTGAAGTGTGCCTCTGGGGTGCCATAGCACCCCTGCTCTGGGGCACATGCACCTCACCTCCCAGGGCAAGCGTGAACAGCTCCCCCTTGGATGATTGATTAACATCCAATGTTTCCCCTTGCCAAGGCGTCTCAGAAGCACACAAGCAGATGGCTTCTCGGGGAATTCCTTCGGGGAACCAGGTTTCTAGAAATATAACAACATGTAGAAATCCAATATTCAGATGAGAGAAGAAATTGGGCAAGGAAATACGCTCTTTCCCCCTTCTCGATTTAGACCTGGGCACAGAAACAGAGGGGCCAGCAGCAGCCTCTACTCTCTGATGTTTTCCCTCCCAGCCAGAGGGAGAGATGCCAACCTGGGGGTTCTGCTGACCCTGTCAGGAAGGGGATTTTGAAGGCAGCTGCGGGAGATGTGAGCCCGAGGAAGCGGGCCCCCTTCATCTGGCTTGGCTGAAACAGCCGCTGTGTGCTAGGCTGGGGCCGGCACTGTGTGGGATCCAGTCCGACAGCGTAAGGCCTCAAAAGCACAGGCTCGAACATAGATCTGGGTTTAGTGCTGGCTCCAAAGGTTTGGGCTGTGAGCCCTCAAACCAGGCCGTAGGCTTTCTGAACCTCAGGTTCTCAATCTATAAAGTGGGGCTCATTGTCTCTGTCTCTGGGTGGGTGAAATACCCACCGAGGTAGTGAGCACGGAGCTCAGCAGGTGCTGGCCCGCTGCTCTCCTTCATCGCAGCCCCTCACGGCAGGCAGAGGGGATGTGCCCATGGTGGAGATGGCGTTGCGGAGGCCCGGAGAGCTTGTATGCGCTTTTCTAGAATCTCTGGGGCTGTTACTGAAAAGGCAGGTGCTGGCACTGGGGTCTCTTTATTCTGCAGTCGGATGCCCTGACCCGCTTCGAGAGCGGAGTCCTCCCCAGAAGCCGGGCTGGTTTAGGATGCAGAGCTGCTGGGGCCTCCTCATCCCAGCTCTTTGGCAGAGCTTGAGCCATTTAGAGTATGCGTCGTATTTTATTTTTTTTCTTCTTTCTCAGGGAAAGCATTTATAGAATCCAAAGTGACCCAGCTCCACCCTCCTCGAGAGGGCAGGGCCAGTGTCAGGGGGAGGGAGTGCTTTGCGCCCCGTCCGCAGCCCTGACCTTCCCGCCCTGCTGCACCGAGTGCGCTCTGGCATTCGGCTTTTTCTGTTCCTTTCCCTGAGGTTTGGCCCCATTAATGTTTATGAGCAAATAAAACTTGGATTGCTGCTTTGGGCCTGGGATTACCGCCGACCTGGGGAGGGATGTCTAATTTAACATAATCTTGCTCCTTCGACTTTCTGTGACTTCCAACTGCATTCTCCTCCAGGAGGAGCAGCAAAAGGGGTGGAGATGCAACTGAGCAGAGGCCTCACCTTCTGCTCCCCCGCTGGGAGTGGGGCGAGGGTCAGAAGATAGAGTGCTGGAAATAGATGCTGTTTTTATGTTCATTCCTATGGGGTCCTGGACGTGCAAGGATGAACAAGCTTTGGGGGCACAGCGCCCTAAGATGTCACCGGTGGTGTCAGCCCCCTTCCTACAGCAGGAAGGCCCACAGCAGGGCAGCTGGGCATGTTTTTGACCCCATCCGTGAGGATGCCCCCCTTCCTTCTTTGGGCCAAGACAGTGAATAGCATCACTCATTGCTTCAAGGGTAAGTCTAGTTTCCCTGGTGTGTGGTGCCTTGTATTTCTCCTTGTTTGTACCAAATGTGTATTTTTCTTTTCTTACAGAGTCCTACAAGGGGTTCTTTGTAATGGGCTGGAAGGAGCAGGTTTGGCGGGGCTGGGGCTGGGTGGGGAGAGTGCTCTGCCCTGTATTCTGAAGCTGCATCTTGAGGAGGGACAGGATCTTCTGAGCTGTTGACGGGCTGTGAGCCAGGCGGGGGAGGTAATTATATCATTACATGTCATTCTTGTCTCAAGGGGCCAAATTAGCTGACTCTCCAAAATTCGGGTTTACTTTTGACTTTCTAATTTGCAGGCTGATACCGATGCCTGAATCGTTCTGGAATGCTGACTTGTGCCTGGCACTGCGCTTGAGATTGAGGAGAGCTGGTGGGGTTCTGAGGTTGAGGATGTCATGGGTTAGCAGGGACACAACTAGGGCAGAACACAGCCGTGCCCACGCCCCGCGGCTGGGAAGAGGGCAGAATGAGGGAGGACGGAATAAAAGGTTCCTGGCGGGGGAGGAGGGGGGCTGGTCCAAGGAGGACAAAGGGGATTTCTCAGTGGAGTGGAGTGGGCAAGGAAAGAACCCTGAAATGTGAGAGTGGAGACGGGAGGCTGAGCTGTTGCCGTTTGGAGGTGGTTCTGTGGTGAGAGGTCCTGGGAAAGTAGCTGAAAATGGGGCGTCCTGAGCGGACTCTGAAGACACTCCGTGGGTGTCCACTGCTTCAGCGTCTGAGTCTCTGCCTACGCTTCCTCTCAGGTGTTTCCCGGGTGGCCACTAGGTGCCCAGCACTCTGCTGGGGGCTGGACACCAGCTATAAGCAAAACAGAAATGCCACTCCCGTGCGTGTTTATTCTAGCAGGGACGGGCAGTAAACAGCAGTAATGTAGACAGGTGTTAGGAGAGGTAAGCACAGGGGAAGGTGGGGAGTCGATCCAGGTAGGGGGGACACCAGCCATGCACGTGTGTGTTTGTGGGCAGGCTGCAGTACCTAGCAGGGGCCGTCGGCCTCTTTGAGAAGACGCCGGTGGGCAATTGGAGAAGGATGTCGGGGGTTAGGTGGGTGGATGTTTGAGGGAATAGCATCTCCCAGCAGAGGACCAGCCAGAGCCTGGGGAGGAGGAGCAGGAGGAGCACGAGGCCGGTGTGGCAGCAGCTGGGGGTGGGGCGGGGCGGTGGGTGACAGCAGCGGGGAGAAGGCCGAGAGCCAGTGGGACTTGTAGGTCTGCGTAGGGCTTTGGATTTCACCCTCAGGGACCTGGGGCCCTCTGGGAGCTTTTTAGCAGAGATGATGTGACTTGTTTTAAGAGTATTATTCTGTGCATTTCGTAAAAACGTGACCTTTTCTGGGGTCAGGGTGGAGGTGGTGAGGCCTTATGGGAGGCTCCTGCAACCTCTAGGGGAGAGGCGATGGTGGCTGGGCCGGAGTGGTGTCTTGGAGGTGGTGGGAAGAGGTTCTGTTCTGGAACAAGATTGAAAGTGGGTGTGAGAGGTGGGGAATCAAAGATGCAGTTAGGATTGGGGGCTGTGGAGACGGGTTGGGTTGGATCAGGAGCTGTTTCAGACTTGAGGAACTGTGATGCCCGTTGAGATCTGCGCCAAAATGTGAGGGGAAGCTTGCTCTCCACATGCGGAGTTCTGGAGAGAGGTTTGGGTGAGAGATAAAAAGTTAGGGGCCATGGGTGTTGCTGCTGCTAAGCCCGGGGCTGGGCCACAGGCACCAAGGCCTCCCCTTGCAACAGGGTGGTCCCCAGGGAAAGGGGAGTTCCAGGGCCCCTGCCCCACTCAAGGGAGGGTGCAGCTGAGCAGGGAAGGAGAAGCTGGAGAAGACTGGGGGAAGGAGAGGGATGGAGAGAGCCAGGAGACCCGGGTCAGGCACATGGAGCAGGGAGACACGTGAAGAAGCTGCACTGGCTTCTCGGTCCTGGACTGGCTGAAACAGATGCGGGTGAGAGACCGTGGGGAGGTTGACATGGCAGCTTTTATCTTCGTTTTGATTTTGCTCTTTTCTTCCCAGATTTGTCTGGTCCCTTCTGCCCCTTTCCCATGGGTCCAACCTGTTACAACATGTTCTTGGTTTTGTGTGTGCCACGCATTGTTAGTGCTTCTCAGTGTGCCCTCTGTCCCCACCACAGCCTCACGAAGTTGGAGCTGTTATTTCCCCCGTTTTATTGAAGGGGAACCTGGCCAGGGTTTATTCAAGGTCCGGTAAATTATTCAAGATCACACAGGTACTAAAAATGGCTGAAATAGTTGCATTTACTGATTTTCTAAACTATGGACCTAAGTCTATGCTGGTGGGGGACCCACTGAATTTTTTAAGTAGAGAAGGGACTCAGAGCTATGGGTTAGGAAGAGGCATCTAGAACCTGGGACTTGTGAGGAGAGAAGTAGGGAGCATGGAGAAGTATGTATCACCCAGTGGGGGTGGAATCAGGAATTTCCTGAAAAGGAGAGAACTAAATTGTGGCAAGCTCATTGTAATAAACTGGATGTTTGTGCATAGTCCACTCCCCCCACTGATATTGTTCATATGTTCAAATCCTAACACGTGGTGTGGCTGCATTTGAATGGGGCTTCTAAGGAAGTAATTAAGGTTAAACGAAGTTGTAAGGGTGGGGCCTTCTTCCAATAGAATTAGTGTCCTTATAGGAAATGACCAGAGTATTCATTCCTCCCTACCCCCCGCCCCACAAGAGCACATGAGAACATACAAAGCAAGCAATAAGCTCTCACTGGAAACCAGATAATCCAGAACACTCATTATGGATTTCTTTCTTTTTTTTTTAAATTTAATTTATATCCTTTACATTACTGTCTACCTCCCATAGGTTTCCCATTACCAATTCACCTGTGAACCATCACCATAGTCCCTTGTGCTCTTTTCTCCTCTGTTATGATCTCTTTTCCTCCCCCTCCCTGTAGAATGTCTCTTATTTGTGGTTGCCTGATAGTTTTTGCTTTTGTTATGTTTTATGTGCTATTTTCTCTTTCTGATTTCTTGTTTGGCTCTCTTATAGTCCTCCTATAAGTGATACCATTCGATATTTTTCTTTTTCCTTCTGGCTTATTTTACTGAGCATGATCCCTTCTAGCTCCATCCATGTTGTTGAGAATTGTGTTAGTTTATCATTTTTGATTGCTGGATAGTACTCCATTGTATACATATACCACATTTTCTTGATCCAGTCACCCATTCAGTCTTATTCTGGATTTCTATCCTGCAGAACTGTGAGAAAATAAATGTCCGTTATGTAAGCACCCCGGTCTGTGGTGGTTTGCAGGGGATAAGCAGACTAAAACATTCAGACTCTGTTAATTCTGACTTTTTCCAGAATTGCGTCTCAACAGACCCGACAGTTTGGTAACTGGTCCCTTAAGGAATGTCTGCTTTCCCCTTCTAAATAATTCAGCAGACCAAATGGACCAGCGGAGTCATTGAGCAATTATCTTGTGATTAGCTTCCTTGTAGAGTCCAGAGAGAATTGCTGGAAGAAAATTGGTAAATTCTTTTCATTCTTAATAAAACCTAACATTATCTTGCTAATGCCTGATATTAAGAGTTCAAAGTCATCTCTATACCATTGATCTTCAAAGGAAGAGATTTCCTAATTTATTTGACAAGGCCTGAAAAAATGCGGGTGAGGTTTCTTTCAGATGGGAAGTATATTTTATTTTTGTTTTGCTTTTTAATCTTTTAAGTGTTTTTTTTTTTGTACCCAAAGTGGTGTGTCTTTTGTTTTTCTTGCATTTTAATGTGCCAGAGTGTGGGGGAAGGAGGCAAACAAATAACAAAAAAGGTGCTTTTATAGCATCATTTTCACTGTTCAGAGAGAAAAAAAAGCAGTCTTTTGGTACTGAAAAGTCGAGAGATGAAATAATTTCATTTTCTTCATGAAAGGCTTATAAAAGCCTTGCCTATGGACTCCATCTCTGGTGTCCCGTGACAGAAGGACCAGTCCATGTTCTGGGCAGGTGACGGAAAGGTGGGGGGGGCATCAGAATATTAACCACTTCTCCCTACGGGTGTGCTGGGCAGGATACTTGCCCAAGCCCAGAGATGGGATGGCACCAGAATAGAGGGTGGCAGGACCCCAGATGCCTTATCTCTGCCTCCTTTCCCTTTCCAGAAACGTGGGGAAAAAAAAGTCAAAATGACATGTTACTGAGGAAAGTGAAGCATATATTTAGAGTCCCTGTTGGGGGAAGCGTCGATGGGTAAGAAAAGCGTTGGCAGCTTTTACTACAAGTGGGAGAAGACAGCCAGTAAGAAGATGCCACTGTAACATACCCACACTCTTTTCTGGAACCCTAGTGGCCTGGGAGGTCACGACTCCTGTTTCCAATAGACTGGCCCTCAGGCCTGTTGGCTGCAGGTGGACTGAGAACCACAGGGCTGCATCGGGGCCCAATTCCAGCTGTAAAGTCACCCAGCGCCAACAGGTGACGTGATGGCACCGTGTCATGCTGGGCTGGGAAAGCTCATCCTTTCCAGATGGGGTTTTTAGACACTGAGTGCAGTTGAGACAAGGCCATCACCCTCGCTGCCGCCTCACTCAGGTCCTTTGGGTCCCTGGGTTCTGCTGCCACAGGGGGCTCTCTGGGCGTTGGAGCCCGCTGAGTGCCCAGGGAGGCTGGAATCCTCACTTCTTTCCCCGCTCTGAAGAGTCCGTTATAAAGGCGGTACCAAGAGGCGTGTCCAGTGCACCAGCTTCTTGGGAAGGGGGTGTCTTGAGGGGTCTGGATGCTTTTTCTCTCTTTCCTGAGAAAGCCCTTCTGAATCGAGATGTGTTGTCAGCTGCTTTTGAGGCCCCTTAAATTCATTTTGGCTCTGTCCATTATAGGTAGCTTCTCTGTGAAGAATCCAAATAAATCTTAGTCAGGGAGTGTTTAAAACAGCAAATTTCAGAGTAAAGGTTTAACAAAAAACCATAAATAAAACTTCAGAAGTAATGGAAGTGTTTATAAGCATCCCTGGAATTCCACACAAGAACGATGAGTGTGGTTTGGGGCCAAGAGATTGACGGAGGTGTTGTGTTTGCCAGGAGAGAGCACATCCATCTTTATTTGGCCTCTGCTCAGAGAGGCTGGTCCTGGAGAAGTGCAGTGAGAGCAGCGCTCGAGGCTGGGCTCTCGAGGGGGAGCTTTTATCACGGTTGGGGAGAGGCAAGCGCAGCTCCCGAGGCTCTGGTGGGAGGCAAAGTTGATCTGGCCGAGGACCAGGGCCTCAGGGCACGGCACTCCCCACTGCGTGCCTTGCATGATGGGAAGGGTCTAACACATCACGATCTCATCCTCCGAGCTGCAAGCTGGGGGCACTGGAGCTATGTGGACAGATTTCGTTTGAGGAAACCGAAGCAGAGGGGTTTGTGGCGTGCCTGAGTCTGAGAGTAAGTCGGAGGAGACCAGTGCTTCCTGCTGCATCCTGCCTCGGGCTTTCTTCCTTCCTCCCGCTTACCCCACCCCTTCAGCAAACGACCACCGAGTCAGCACTGTGTCTGGGCTTTTGACATAACCTCCTTTGACATGCCCTCTCTTCCCTCTGCTGGAAGCTGCATACATGGAATGCAGCATGCAGGACAAAGCCATGGTGATTGTCATTCATTCATTCAGCAAGCATTTATTGAGCACCAACTGTGTTCTCGGTTCTAAGCTAGGTACTCAGTAATATGCACATGTAAGGGATGAGTTCTAAGTCTAAGGGTGGTGGCCCAGCAGGCAGGTGGCTGAGGTGGGTGGATTTTTCTAGAGAAGGTCGAGCTGAGCTGGATCCTCAAGGGGAGACAGGGTTTCGGGAGGAGGGGCAGAGTAGCAAAGGCCCTCTGGTGTGAATGGGGGGAAGTTGGATAGACTTGGGCCCGCAATCCAGAGTGCAGACCAGTCGCTCCTGGCGCGGTCACCTGTGGGATGGGCTGTGCTGGGTCCTCCTCTGGAGTGTGGGCTCTTGGCTGCAGCCAGGAGCTGAAGTATAGGCCGTCTCTGCTGGAGGTGGGGTGGGGAGGTGCCCGGGGGGCAGTTTTCCGTTCCTGTTGTCCTTTCTCTGTTTCCTTCCTTCTCAGAAGTCAGTGCAGTTCCCTGCTCCTCAGGAAACTGTTGCATCATAAATTTCTGACTCCCGCCAATCCTCAGCCCTCTGCCAGGCAGATTTGATTGGGACTGCGACCCGTGCCCCTGTTTGTCCCTTTTTCTGGTGTCCCCCAGGCATTCTGGGTTTTCTGAAAGGATCTTCCACTGTCCCAAAGAACCTGGTTCAGCCTCGACATGTGGTGAGCATTGCCAGGCAATATGGGTACTCCCAGTTTCAGTAGGCTGAGTGTCAGGTAACCAGGAGATATTATCTTGGTATGTATTTGTCCCAAATATTACATGGACGATGACATGCAATATTTGGGACATAATTACACTAAAAAATTATTTGTTGTCTAGCTGAAATTCAAGTCTCATTTTTTTTTTAAGCTAACTCTGGCAACCCAACCCATGTTTATTGGTTATAGAAACTCAAGAATTTCTAGGTTCAGGGGATGTGCATATTTTACCAGATTGATTCAGTAGGACACAGTGGAGCAGCGGTTAGGAGCAGGAGCCCGTGTCAGACGCTCAGGCTGGAGCCCCACCTTCCCCAGGTAGTGACTTGATCCCGTTATGTGGCTCTCTGAGCCTCAGTTTTCTTACCTGTGCAGTGGGTGTGGTGAGAGCCCTGACCTCACGCCTGGACAGTGCAAGCGCAGAGCCAGGCACTGAACGGTTCAGCAGAGAGGAGCCGCCCTTACTCACATTACTGTTGCTGCTGGTGCTGCCGTGCCCCCCTGAGGCGGCCTCAGGGCCCTCTATTGCTCCCCCGGGAATAGGACTTCGGTCCCTCAACTCCTACCTGTCTTTCATGCAGCAGGTCACTCTGGGAGTCCCCCTGCCCTCCCCTTTCCCCTGAGGGTGTTTTCCAAGTGCAGCGCCTGAGAATAGGGCCCCATCCCCGCTGGAGGCGTCCTGCCTCCGCCCAGCCCAGAGCAGCTTCCTTCCTGCCCTCAGACGCAGCTTGGGTAGCAAATCCTTTGTAGACTTTATAATGGGACATAGATCATTACAGATGGGACTCAGGTTTTACAAAATGTTTTAGGAGGTAGATAAATTAGATCATGAAAAGTGCATAAGGGACATCAATTATGCAGGAGCCAGAAGAATGATTATAAAGTGATCTGGCCTCTGTTTTGGCCCATGAAACATTTAACGGTGGCCATTAAAGTGGAAAACAACCCTCGCTCCCAACTTCAGAGAAGTGGGGTAGTGTGGAATGCAGCTTTGCCCAAGGGAGGCTGTGAGACGTGGGGTGGCCACCTTTAATTGTGGGTGTCCGAGGAGTAAAAGGCCACTTGGGAAGGATGGAAAATTGGGACTGGGCTCGTTTGGGTGAGGGAAGAGTCCTAGGGAATTGGGGAGCCCGGGGGGCCAGCTGAGGGCTGGCTGAGAGGCTCTCCTGGCTCTCTGAACCCAGGACAGAAAGGTCCATGCTAGGACACCGTGACATTGGACTCCTGGGTCCTCCAACCCCCCCCAGAGGTGCCGTACTTGTCCTATCTCCTGCCCAGCAGGAGCACGGGCTGGACTCTTGGTGGGCTGGCATCTGCCAGGGTGCTACAGGTGAGCCAGGGTGTCCAGGGAGAAGGAGCAATTGGTCGTGGCCTTGCAAACTGTCCGTGTGGCCTCCTCCAGGGCCCTTCAGCGAGCATGGCTAGCCCAGACCGGCAGCATCTGCTTCTGAAACAGCTCTCACCTTGCTCTGAGCACATGCTCAGGCTTCTCTGAGTGTCTCTTAGCCCCCCAGGACCTGTGCTGTGCTCCCACAGGCAGGTGCCATCTTCCTTCCTTTCTGGGGCATGGCATTGCACTGGTGGAGCGAAAGCCCAGCCTCTGGGTGTTGGGGTGTGAGCAGTTCCGGGCCTGGCTTCTTTGTGGCAAGTGTATCTATGAATCAGGTATGTTTCTTCCTGCAGCTCCTCTTTGCTTCGGGCCCACCTGTCTGCTGCAGCACAGCTACTCACTGCCATCAGAAGGACAAGGCAGTGGCCGTGGCTGTAGTCTCTTCAGCTTTCCACGGCATCCCTCGGTGGGGAGGGCTGAGTGTGGTTTATAGGGTGAGTGTATAGTGTGGGCAGATCTTTGGGAAGGCAGAGTGTCAGTGTGTGGTGTGGGCAGGCCTTTGGGAAGGCAGACTGAGCTGGAGGCAGGTGAGTCCCAGGTGAAGAAAGGTCAGAGGGGCAGGAATCTGTTCTCAGCAACCCCCACTGTGGGTAGCCCTATTTCCCCTGAATGCTTCCTTCCCCAAATCACCATTTCACTGGGCCCTGCTTATTTGTGCCTTGCTGTTAGGCCAGAGCAGAGCCTTCTCTGGGAGTGGAGGAAGTGGTGATACAGCTTGTCATTAACATCACAGGCTCAGGTTTGTGACAGATGTGAGAACATATCCTTGCTCGCAACTTATGGTTTGTGTGATCTTGGATAAGTCACTTAACCTCTGTAGGTTTCAGTTTTCTTGACTACAGGATGGGGATAGCAGTGACGCCTGCCTCACTGTGTGCGTGTAAAGCCAAGTGTTGGGTGGGCTCTCCCAGGAAGGGTGTGTTCTTCCAGGGTGGAGAGGTAGCCATGGGACTTTAGCCTACTTGGCCTGGAGGTTGGGGATCTCAGCCTTCCTGGTCTCAGTTTATACATCTATAAAATACGTAGAATGCAGGCAGATTAGCCATGCATCTCAGCAAGTCAACTTTTCAGATGCTAAAGCCATTTTTCACGGTATACTCTACTTTAAGCTGGCATCATCGCATCATTTCTGCTATTAGTGATGACAGTAGTTCACATTTACCTAAAGCTTCTCCTGGTGAAAAGCACTGGGCCAAATGCTCTGCGTGCATTCTCCACTTAACCTCACCACTCAGAGGGTGATGAAGCTGAGGGCTAGAGACATTAAGTGGCACGGCGAGGTCATAGAGCTAGTAGGAGACGGACACTGGATTGAACCCTACAGTCTAATCCTGCGTGGGAGGTGTTTTCCTAAGTCCTGCCTGGGAGCCCCCTATGCCAGAATGCAGTGGCTGTGGGGGTGGGGGTGGGAAAGATTCTGTTGTTTTCTACAAACCTGGGTAAAGTGTCCCATGAAGGTGATTTCATTTTCTCTTGGATTATGACATCAGTCAAGCTGCTGTAATTTTCCTTGAACTGAAGACCAGACTGGAGAGGGAAAATACTTCCCAAACCACTTAAGGATGCTTGCATGCTGAAAAGGACAAGGTAGCACAGAAGATAAATGAACAAAAGGGCCCAGGGCTGGCTCAGCCATTTGGCGAGCTGACAGCTAAAAAAGAACTTGCATTTTGCCCCTTAGGCATTTTGCACACAGTGGAAGAAAAGTTGAAAAGGCATTGCCCGGAGCCCAGCTCAGACCAGAGACTTCACCGTGAAGGAATGCAGAGGGTGTGTGTCCATGGAGCCGGGCCTGGCTTGTTCATGATTTACATAGACACGGCTGATTTACTGCCCAAACCCGAAGTCTGTGAGAGTGAAAAGAATTGTTAGAGAGTGCACTGGGATAATAGGCATTAAACTGGAATGTCTTGGGTATGCTTACAGGTTATTCCTACATTTATTTCTAAAAATTTTTGTAGTTGAAGTAACATTACATTGTAACATTATGTAATTTGGGCGCCTCCCTATCTACTGATGAAAGTGGTCTCTGGCCTCTGAAGAGAGGATGCTGTCTGTCTGGCCTGAGTTATATCCGCATTTAGAAATTGGGTGACAGGTTACTGTTTTGGGCCTGGCTGTTAAGAGGCAGAGAAGGTATCTTGGAGAGGAAAGATGCAGAGCTCCTTGGAAGGTGGGAGGGCTGCGAAGCCGGGAGGGTTTGAGAGTTTCTGTACTTGGGGTCTTCCCCCTAAAGGGGTTTTCTGGAGGTTAGTGAATCACTTCTCAGATACCAAACCTTGTAATTTTGTGTGTGTGGTGGTGGGTGATGTAGTGTGTGTGTGTGGTGTATGGTGTGAGTGTGTGGGCTGTGTATGTGTGTGGTGTGAGTATGTTGTGTGAGTGTGTGTGTGTGTGGTGTCCGTGTGTGGTGTCCGTGTGTGGTGGCAGAGAACGGATGGTCCGGAACTATCACTGGGCTTCTCACAGGAGGGAGTCCTCGAGCTGAGACCCAGCTCCCTGACAGGGATTCCAGGGCTCTCCTGCCGCCAAGGAGCAGTGTGAGGCCTGGCTTCAAGCCCACTCTGGGCTCCTTGGGTGGGCTTCATGACTGGGTGGGATGAGAACTTGAGCAAACTGCTATCTTTTCTGAGGGCAACAGGTCTGGGGCTCGGGTGCCTGTTTGCTGACGTGGACAAGGAGGCTGAACTTGACAGATGTGGCTGCCGCTGGGCCAGCCGGCTCTGCCAGAGAGGGACGGGAGCCTTCCTTCTGGTCCCAGAGCTCTCCGGAACATGCACTTCTGGCTTTTCTTAGCCTGTCCCTGGCCACTCCCCAGGGTGGCGGTGCATCTCTGAGGACCCGTTTGGCCCAATTCTGGTCATTGGCAGTAGCTGGAGGTGACAGAAAGACTAAAGATGGCAGTGCTGCCTCCTCCCCTGAGATTGCAGAAGGGGGAGTGGTGATTCCTTGCATGAGGGGTGCATTTTCCAGGAGAGGGGTGAACGAGGCAGAGAAGGCTGGGGGCCCGTACGCATTTCTGCCAACAGCGGCAGTCACAGGTGTTAAGGGGAGGAGTCTTTGCCGATTCTGTGAAGTTTCTGGGTTACTGGGCGGTCTAAATCTTTTCCCATAGCGGTATGGGCCTTGTGAATTTCTTCTTCTAAGAACCACCTATCTATGACCTTTGCCTATTCTTAGTTGCTGTTGCTGAGTATTTCAGAGGAGAGAGGATAAGTGACTCTGACTTTGCTCTTTTCCACTGCCGTTGGTGGGTAATTGTGTCAACGGTATTTACTCCTGCTTAGAAAAGACCCAGCTGAGCCTTCAGGAGACCAATGTGGAAATCCAGGGAAAATGCTCTCTACTTAATCAAATTTCTGCATTATGAATGGCTATGAAATATTTTATATGAGAATTGTAATTACTGATTAAGACCAATATCAATAGCCTGGGGTAATCAGAGAGTGCTATAATTAGGAGTTACTCAGTGACCCCCGGGAGTTGTCTGTAGCAATTTGGGAATTGCCATAATTGTGGCCAGCTGAGCTGGGCGGTGGGCGTGCTGGCGGGGCGGGCGCTCTTGTCAAAGCTGAGTGGATGGGCAGGGTAAATGCAGAGTGGCAGGCATCGCTCTGCTGATGGGGGGGGGTTCCCTCAGGCAAGGGGGCTCCCCTGCCTGGTGGGCTGTACTGTACCTCCCATCTCCTAGGATTATGGGGTCTGGGTTAATGGGGCCTTACTCTGAATGGGAGGAGGTTTCTAACCTGAAAGGCGGCACACTGATTGCCGTCTCATCTGTCCATGTGGGTCTGTCCCTCCAGCCCCCCTTCTCCCTTTTAACGCTTTTGCTCCCGCTTCCTCCCGCCTACCATGGCAGGCTTCATCTGCAGTGTTTCTTTGTGACAGTGGGGTCAGAGGAACGTGCCACAGTGGGGGTCACAGGCTCCAGAATGGGCCAGAACTACATGAGCATCCCGTCCACTGGTGTGTGGGATTTGTGGGAGCAGGGAGGGCTTTCAGTCCTGGGTCCCTGCTTGGGTGAGTGACATGTTGAGTCTCTCCCGCCTGAGAGACGTCCTCAGCCCGGGGACAGCACCTCTCTGCTCCGTGGGATGTGGGTAGAGTCACCACCAGGGACCCAGAGACCACCGAGAGTGTGCCTTGGGGAGCCAGGGGGGCGGGGCAGGGGCAGGGGGGCACGCTCACTCTGCCTGCTCTGCTCTCTACTTTTGGGAGGAACTGACTTTAGGGTCAGAGTTCCAGCCCTACTTCCCACCAGTTGTGGGGCTTTGGGACAGGGCCTCTCCTCTCTGGGGCACAGCTCCTCATCCGTGAGTAGGGGATCTGGGGACCTCCCTCACAGCATGGCCCCTGGAGTCCTGGTCCCTGCTGCTGGGGTGATAGCAGGTCACGTGACCGGAGTCTGGCTTCCTAACACGCCCGTGGGGGTCGTCAGGCGCCTCACCTGCTCACCTGCAGAGTGAGGTGTGTTGTAAGGGACTTAAAGCGGCGCTTCTAGCACACGGGGAGCGCCTACTTGTTTGAAAGTTCATGTTCCTCCCCTTTGCTTTTACAAAAGACCTATGTTAGTGTCTGTTTGCAATAACTGAATGAAATCCAAAGAGGATTTTTGCTTTTATGACAGAAGGCAGAAAGCAAAGTGTTCAACGTTGGTTTTGTAGCAGCTGCCGAGCAGCGTCAGTTCCGGGGGCCGCCAAGCTGGCTCCCCAGGAACCGCTTCATACAGAAGTGCCTTCATCGTCACGTCGCTGCTTTTACTACCTGTTAGTGTTGTTTTAGGTCTTATGTGTTAATTGATAGGTTATTTTGGGGGCCTGGGGCTGCCCCAATTTTTTTTTGAATATAAAATAGTGGTTATTGCTGCTTTCTTTTATACCATTTTTGGCTCCTGAAAGGTTTCATGGGAACACTCTACTTTTGGACATGGGGAGGCCTGTATAAATACGTAAAAAGCTCCGTAAAGTGCCTGAGTGTGCCAGGCAGGACTAACCACGAGCACAGAGCACCTGCTAAGCAAGGCTGGGGACAGTGGTGTGAACGCAACACCGCCTCAGTTCGCGGGAGGAGCAGGGGCCGGCGTGTGAACAGCGCGGCTGCGGATGGGCCGTGAGGGAACTATTGAGTGGCAGGTGGTGGGGAAGAATATTTTGGGGGGTGGAGCTGGTGATGTTTTTTGGGGACACCTTAGTGAGAGGAGGGAGTGTGTCGCGGAGCAGCACAGGGACTGTAGCTGATGCCACGGCCCCTCTTCCGTGTCCCCAGTGTCCCTTCTCGGGCCTGTGCACGTCTGTCTGTGCTTTCCCTCCCTGCCCACCCCTTCCCGTGGCTCGGCCCTTTGCTGACCAGCTGACTTCAGGTGGCTGGAACCGCTCTCCCTCCATGTGGAGAGTGGGGGCCTGGCTTTTTCGTCCCCTGTGAGGGCGGCCCTGAGCCAATGACTGATGTGCAGAGAGTACCCCACACCATTCACAGGGAGCCCCAGAGGTACTGGGTCACAGCCACACTCTGTGGGACTTTGCTCAGTCACGCTCACAGGGCCTCTTGCCCCTCTAGTCCTGCTCATGTCCCTTCTGGGTTTTGTGGGAGTATTTCCCTAATCAGTCCCTTCCACATGGACTTTCTCTCGGCTTCCACTTCTGGGGAACCCAAGGCGGACCCTGGGCCAGGCGCCAGTGTGACCTGTTGAAGGAGCAATGAGAAGACAGCAGGGAAGGGGGAAGGCTCCAGGGAGCAGAGACTGCAGAGCAGGCAGGGCTGGAGCAGCTGGGATCTTCTCCTCGGATTAGAAGTTTTTTCACAAGCAACGGCAACTTGTCGGAGGTTTCTAGGCCAAATTTCGTTGCATTGAGAATAGACTATTAGGGGATGAGAATGCACATCCCCTAGGGACCAGTTAGGGACCAGTTAGGCGGGGCTGGTGGTCACCCAGGAGAGGCGATGGGCTTGAATGGGGTGGGGGAGCCAAGTGCATACATTTGGGCCCTTTTGTGAGGGCTGGCAACTCAGTGTTGACGCTGTGGTTCAGTTTTACTGTTTTCCCAAAACAAGCCTGGGCGTTCAGCCTGGGGCCCAGTGCTAACCCCGTAGTTGCCCCCGCCCTATGGGTCCTCCCCCTGCTCCACCTCATGAGATGTGACCTTCCCTTCCTCTGAACCCAGGAGCCCCTTGCTGGGACCTTTTTTGATGTCACTTGTACCTTGTCCCAGCCGCTTTTGCCTTGATGCCCCCAGCTGGGCTGTGCCGCTTCCTTGTTGGAGGAGTGCTTGGGAGAGTCAGGCTGGGAAGGTGAGGTCTTAGGCAGAGCCTGCCCGCCTTGGCCTGGCTCCTTGGCATGGAGTGTAGGGAGTCAGCCGCAGTGCTGAGGCCTCCTGAGGCCAATTCAGGGCCTTAAAGGGAGGGCTTGGGGAGCGCTTTGGCAAAGCTTTCTCTGCCCAAGGCACCACTGAGGTGGACAGGGAGGGCTAGGGCGCACCCCAGCCTCCCACAGACTCCGAGTTCCTGGGGGCCCTCTTGGGGACCCCTCCTTTGATGGCAAGTGTCAGGCGGACCTACTGGTGTGAGTGGGAATCCATTCTTCTTCCACAAGTAAAGACATTTCCTCAGCCAGCAGGATAGCCGTTCTAAGTTATGTTTCTTCCAGAAATTAAGTACCTGGGATGTTAAAAAGCTTGGCACTGTGCTCAGCCCTCAGGCCCACTATTCTTTAGCGATATAAACTCCTTTCAGCAGGAGACATAAAGGTCTGTGGCGCACTGCAGTGGGTGGTGGGCTTTCTTGGAGAAACCTTTCTCCTCAGGCATTAGGTGTTTCCATGACCTGAATGCTAACCAGGATGCTGCAGGTGACTGCAGCCCCGGGGGGCCCAGGGCTTGACCATGAGGGCACAGCTGCTGGGCTGACATCCCTGCATGCTGGGCAGCCCTCAGATACGCCAGGACCCCCAGAGGCTAGGAAGCCCCACCTCTGGAGCCCTGCACCCGCTGACCAGCTGAGACCCTCATTTTCCTGAGAAGCAGCGTGGTATCTGGGAGGGGAGAGGTATCTGCCTTGTCTGTAGGCGCTTGTAAATTAAAACAGCCAACCCTTCCACCAGGATTCCCCCGTCTCAGTGCTGGCCCCAGAAACCTGGTCCCCGTGTGTGCACAGAGACATTTATGTGACTTCGTGACAGCACGTTTCTCAGGGTGACAAAATGGAAACAAGCTGAAATATCCTGAATATTACCATTGTGGAACAGGCATCTTAAGAACTACTATTAAAGGTTAAAAATCCTTATCTGATGTGTTTACAGTGTTGTGGAAAGGCCCCCAAGATAGCTCACTAAATCAAAAAAAGTAGGTTGCAGGATAATTTGCTCAACATACTATTTATGTTAAAAACCTCCCTTAAATGTGCTTTATTTTGCTATATACATAAGAAGATAGATAAAACAAACTGAAAATAGTGGTTGTCTTGGGAGGGGACTGGCCTTTGGGGCATTGTCCTCAAGGGGGACTTTTCTCTCACACATACAGTGTGAGGATTTTAAAAACAAGAATATTTTTCCAAATTCTCTGTACAATTAAGTTAAAACAGGACATAAAGTCACTGATGGCTGTTCTAAGAACTTTGTTAAATATAGAGGAATGGGATCCTGTGATCCACTTTGGCATTTTGGTGCATTTCCTTCCAGGTCATTTTTTTCCATGCATGTGTGTGTATAGACCACGACATATGTGCACACATGCATGTGTGTGTATATGTGCATATGTGTGCCAATGCATGTATGTATCCCCTTTTTTCCTATTACATTTTTGTCATAAACATTTCAATCCTTTCTGAAACTCTGAATACTCTTCATAGCTGTGTAATTTTCCATTGTGTGGAAATTTCCTTCCTATTTTAAAAGTCATCTCTGTTTGCTTAGGAAAGTCTTCCCACCAGTCTTAGGTGGCAACCAGAATTGCCAAACATACTTGCTGGTGCCTGGAGTGTGATGAATGAGTGTGTATGACTGAGTGTGTTTGTAAGTGTGAGTATGGGTGAGTGTGTGTCTATGAGAGTGATGGGAAGCTGAGGTCCTGCCTGCAGAAGGTGGACCCACTGGCTCTTGGGGTAATTTGGGTAGAAGAGGGGCACCATGGTTAATAAACCAGGTCAGTGGCACCTTTTGGATCACAAGTCTCTTCTGTGGAAAAGCTCCTGTGGATGGCAAAGCCACGAGGCATGAGCTGGTCATCATAGCTTTGGTTTTCCACCATCCCCTGCAGCACTGAGCCTCTGGGCTGGTTGGTGTTTTTTTTTTTTTTTTTAAAGATTTATTTATTTATGCATACAAGCTGGGGTACAAGCCAGAGGCGTGGGGTGGCGAGAGGGTTCACCAGAGACAGAGTGGGGAGCAGAACAGGCAGATCGACGGAAATACACTGCTGAGGGGAGCAGTGGGCGAGGCAGGAGAGGTCTGCCTTGCCATGTGGGAATCTCCCTGGCCGGGCGTCCAACTCGCGTCACCACTGCTAACAGCTCCACAGCGCAGCGCTTAACCGCTGTGCCACCAGGGAGGCCCTGTGTTTTTTTTTTTTTTTGTTTTTGTTTTACCCTAAAGATTAAGGTAGAGATTTAGGTGAACTAAATCTTTGTTCATATAAGACCAAGGTTGTTGAGTACACGAGTCACCTTTATTCCTGTCACCTGACCAGTGGTAGTGTGGATGTATTGGCCAAGGACCGGGGTGGTTTGGGGGACAGGTGACCGGCGTCCTCAGGTGCTCAGCGATGGGTCAGTTCATCACGAGGTCATGACCGGGCGCTGCCATGCTGTCATGCCCGCTGGGGAGGGTGCCTGTGGACATAGGTGTCCACACATTGTCTGAACCCGCCCTGAGCAGTTCTTCCTCTGACAGTCTTTTCACCAGTGTTTCAGTCTTATTCTGCATTTCTGACCCACCACCTACCTGTTAGTGATGGACTTATCAGGCTCTTTCTTCTTCCATGTGATGTGGACAGTTGCATCTATTTCCTGAGTTTCTGCCAGCTGGGAGGACTTCCCCTGTGTGTCTCTATGGGTATACTCCTTCGTGGGGTTGCAGTGTACTGCCAATTTGCTTGTGACTTTTTCCTGCAAACTGAGACTCTCCGTGTGCCAGGGCATGTTTTCCCTCCTCTCTTCATTGGTTACAGGGAGCTCCGTTGGGGGCGTAGGTGTGGGTTGAGCAGATATGGAGAAGTGACAGGAGAACGTCTAACCCACCTGTCCGCCAGCCTCCTCTTTGCTTCTGGGTCTGTTCAGGCCTGGTCTTAAATGCCCCATCCGCCTCCGGCAGTGGGACTCCACTGTGTGCTTGCAGTTCCGTGACTCAGTAAGTCACTGAGCACTCAGGTCGCGAGGTTGGTGTCCCAGAGTCACTTCTGCCCTCTGAGCTGGTCTTTCTTCTTTTCCGCGGTTTCCTAAGAAGCCAGAGTACTGTTAGTAGCAGAGTTCTTACCTGAAAACCTTGGGATCTGTGCCATCATTTTCCTATCACGACTTACTCGGGGCACTGTAGGACGTCTCTGTGTGCCACGGACATCGCTACTCTAATTGGGTTTGCAGGATCACCAAGTAATAGAGCCAGCAGCACCTGGAACCAGGGCCTTCTGTGAACATTTCTCTTGACCCAGACCCCTCTCAAAATTTGGTGACTTACTGGCTATCAAGCAAGAGGTCAGACCCTGATGCCCAAATGTGGTGTTTACTCCAGAAAAGTCAGAAGTGATTTGATAATACATTGCAATCCCACTCGAGGTTTGTAACTCTAGAGATAAATACAGGGAAGTCGTCCCAGTTGCCGGAAACGCAGTCATGTGTTTCTCTTTTCTCTGTGGTGAATGGTGGAAGGACAGCAGTATTTTTGTCTTGTTAGAAGGAATGTATCTGTGTGTTCTAGACCGCTGCACCCTTGGAAACTTCACTTTTGTGTCAGGTCCTTGAATTTTTCTAGGACTGAGCACCCATTTTCTGCCCTGCATATTAAGGTTTGTAAGGTACCTACTCATTCTTTCTCAACAGGTCTGATTTGCATAATTATAGCATACAGTAGACCCTTGTGATTTTCTGTGGGTTAGCAAGAGAATTAGGACTAATTGTGACAGAGAACAGACTAAATTGTGATAGAAAAGGAGAACTGATAGAACTCTGAGATGAGACAGTGGAAGGTATACTGTGATCCCTGCCATGTATAAGCAAATGGCTTCTGATTATTTTTATGGATCAGGATTTATTAGATCAATCACGCATGCCAGATTTTTATGCAAAGGGAATTTGGTTTCCTTATGTGAGGATAAGGAACTGCTCAGTCAGCAAGGAAATTTCAAGAGGATTTAGGTCTTCAAAGTTCTCATCTACCTTAATGTCCCCTTCTGTGTATCAGGGTCTTAGATTTTCTCCACCAGACCTTTTATTAAGCAGTATTTCTCAGTCTCAGGAGTGTGTGTGTGTGTGTGTGTGTGTGTGTGTGTGTGTGTGTGTGTGTCCTATGCATTGTGGGATGTTTATAGCATTTCTGGCTTCTGTCTACTATCTATCAGTAGTGACCCCCATAGTTGGGCTGTGGCAACTCAAAATATCTGCAGACATTGACAAATGGTTCAGAACAGCAAATTGATGCCAATTAATGCCCACTGCTTTAGGACAAGAGATCTGGCAAAGATACATACTCTGTAATGCTTATACTCAGGCCTTGTACTTAATCCTCAGCCATAACAGCTCTGCAACTATAGATGATGAAGAACTGCCTAAAAAGTTGCCGGGAAGTCTTTCTAATTTTCTACCTCTTCCGTTACTCAGAAAGTCAAGGTTCTCTTGTCCTTTTTTGTGTGTATTCTCCCTAGAGCATGTAGAAGCAGTTGACAAATGCCAGGGTCTTTGTAATCACCATTGTCACCATAGTGACAGAGAGCCAGGGCCACTTCAGCTCCCAACACTTTGTCTTCTACCTGCTCTCCATCATCTGCTGTTGGCAGAGACTTGAGTGATTGCAATCACTCATCATGGCTTTCCACGGAGTAGCACTGCCTCATCTACCCTTGGAAGGAAGCTTGGCCATACTTCATCAAAGAGGAGAGGAACCTAATCCCCAATTTCCATTTTTAGGGTTAATTTCCTAGAGCCACTTCCAGTACCAAGTATTGTAATTCAAGAGTAAAACAACAGATTCTTTTGAAAGAGTAACTAAAGAGAGGTCAAGGAAAGGACTACTTCTCAAGGTGGGAGCAGGATGAAGGGAACCAGCACCCAGCGACTAGTCAAAGCTGTAAGCCACTGGACTGGAAGAAGAGGAGGAAGGGGCTGTACCTGAAACCCACTGAAAGCTGTCGACACAGGAGTGCGGCCTCTGGGTTGTTGTCTTAGGTAGAAATGTGGCTATTGTAAAATTGCTGCCTGGAAGGATAGGGGAAGAAATGGGGTGATAAGTACTCTGACCTCTCTGCCTTCATTCATTCTCATCTTATACCTCTTTTGACTGGAAACTGGGGGAAAGGAAGGAGACCCAATATTCAATCCATAGAGGTCGGCCTCCTTGGACACAGAATGAGAGTGGAGTAGCCTGAAGAGGGAAATGCAGGACAAACTAAGGTAGTGGCTGAATTTTTTTTTTTAATCTTATAAACTTATTTTGCAGTAATTTAATCTCCTAGTCTCCCAATGAATTTTTAAAAACTCACTTAATCATTTTTGAGTGGTACATATGAAGTCATAATTTTAATTTCAAATTGACATCAGTATTGTTAAAGTTTGTATTATGAAGTTTATTCCATGAATAATGTTTAATAGTATTAATTATATTGTGGAATAAATTATCACTTCTTGGCCTTTTGGCTAAGATCAAGTGTAGTATAGTGGAATAAATTAAACTTTTTCCCATTTAACAAGTGATAATAATTTAATAATAATAAAAATAAGAGCTAACATTTGTGTTTTCTATATAGTTGGTGCTATAGTAAGTACCTTCAGGCATTTGTTTATTTAATTTCATTTTAATTGGTTATGCAAGAAAAAGCATCCATTGCCAACAAATAAATTATGACACCTATCATATTTGTTTGGGACTGAATGTATGTTAAAATGCAGATTGAAATTTAACTATGATTTAACTTCAATCAGACAAAAGCCGCTTTCATGATCTAGTGTTTTGGTTTCTCGCATTTGTACTAAAAAACACAAATAGCTTCTTTTGACATTGTTTGTGTTTTGTTTTCAATGACAAGATAAGAGAGACGGCCCTATGGTGATTGTAAACACTTAGCCACAAAGCTTACTGTGTGTCTGGGCAGATTTCATTTTCAACAAACGAAAAGCCAAATTGGAAATAATTATCACTCTATTTTCATTTTAAACACTCAGATTTCTAAGAACCAAGGATGCTTGGATAGACTTTGTGATTTCTGGTCAGATGGCTGCAATGTACTTAGCTGGCAGAAATCATCCCAGGATGATTTTGTGGAATTATGACCATTATAGTCTCCATTAATTTGTTGTATTTTAACCTCAGTGTTATGTTTCCTGATTTCAACCAGTGGCCTATTATGAGTTAAATTTAACTATGTATGGCTAAGAAAAGGACATTTAAAGGAGGATAACCAAGGACATAATTAGCACACATTCAGCAAAGTTACAATGAATTAAGAAACAGATTTGTTACTTGGTTCATCTGATCCCGGCTCACTGCCATGCTTGGCTTCTTCTTTTTTCTTTTTCCTTCTTAGAAGAAAGAATTGGAGTGTAGGCCAGAGGTGCAAGGGGTGAGAGGATTCACCAGAGTCGGGATCAGAACAGGGAGATCTATTGAAATACACTGCTGCGGGGAGCAGCGGGCGAAACAGGAGAGGTCTGCTGCGCCATGTGGGTCAGCTCCCTGGCTGGAGATAGGGAATTGAACTCAGGCTGTTGTGGTGTTAGCACTGAGACTTACCCCTTAGGTCACTGGGGAGGCATGCCATTCTTGGCCTTTTCATGCACATCAGGAAGTTCTTCAACTTGCAAGAAATTATTTTACCTGATCACTTTTTTTTTTTAATGGGAGTGGAAATCCTTGCTTATGGACGTGGACCCTAGCTGCTGCCTTACCCCTGTCCCCGAAGCTTTGTGGTCGACCATTTGTAAAGACAGGACAAGGGGCTCCATTCGTCCCATTCTGGTTTTGCTTCTGCTGCTTTGCGATAGCTTTGCAGAAGGCAGGGCAGGGGAGACAGACCTGGAGGCTGAGAACCGACTCCCAGGAGGTCAGGTGTCCGCCTGTCAGAGCTGAAAGAAGCATTGGGACCTGTGGTCCAGATCTCTTTTATTTTTTAAAATATAATTTATTTATTTATATATATTTTACCTCATTGTTCATTTTTGTACAATGTTTGCTTTCTCCTCTCAGGTGTAGACTCCATAGAATTCCCACCACCGATTCACCTGTGCACCTTCTCCATAGTCCCTTGTGCTCTTCCCTCCCGTTTTGATCCCTTCCCCTCCCCCTTCCCTGCAGAATGTCTCTGATTTATAATTGTCTGTTAATTATTTTTGTTGTTATTTTTTCCCCCTGATCCCTTTTTTGGTTTCCCTGTATTCCTCCTATAAGTGAAACCTTCTGATATTTTTCTTTTTCCTTCTGACTTATTTCACTGAGCATAATCCCTTCTAGCTCCATCCGTGTTGCTGCAAATGGCTTGAGTTTATCTTTTTTGATTGCTGAATAGTATTCCATTGTGTATCTAACCACATCTTCTTGATCCAGTCATCTGTTTTAGGGCATTTGGGTTGTTTCCATATCTTACCTATTATAAATAGTGCTGCAGTAAACATAAGGGTGCAGGTATCCTTTTGAATTAATGTTTCTGTGTCCTTTGGAAAGATCCCTAGGAGTGGAATTGCTGGGTCCTATGGTAGCTCCATTTTTAGTAGTCTGAGGAACCCCCACACAGATTTCCATAGTGGTTGGACCAGTTTGCATTCCCACCAGCAGTGTAGGTGGTTCCTTTTTCTCCATATCCTTGCCAACATTGGCACATATTTAAAAAAACTAGCAACAACAGATCTTTTTTAATATTCTGTACAGAGGAGGAAACAATCCCAGCAATTTACCAGTGTCAGAGCTGCGATGAGAGTAAACATTTTCTCTCTTTGTAAAGACATCTGCTGAAAATGTTTCCTGTTGAGCACATTTTAACACCCCCATCCCTACCCTCCCCCACCCAGGATTCCAGATCCTCATTTCCCACGGCAGGTGTCATGGTTCCCAGGCCAGCTGAGCAGGTGCTCTGCCAAGGCTGGGTCAGTGGCAAAGATGGGCATTTCTGTCTAGGGTCTAGAAATGGTTTCAAATTCTGACCTCTCAGGTGTCCCAGGGCCCATCACACAGACTTAGGTATGAGTGGTTCTCGTGAATTTGGAAAGCAACATCTGAAGGGCCCTCTTTGAAGTCAGCAAGCAGAGGTTGATATGCACAGGCTGTGTCTTGGCTGGAGAAGCCGCACTTTCCACAGGGCAGTTGCTGATCTGCGGGGAGGCCCAGAGAGCTGTGTCCTCTGGTGGGACACGTGGGAAGCAGTAGCTGGCTGTCTTGAGCATCAAGGTGCCCCCGCAGTGGAGCTAACTTCCTTGCATTGAAAAGCTTTTCAAAGTCTTTAAATTGGAGCTTTATTCTCTTTTCCCTCTTTTCTCTAACAGAAGGCTCTCTGTTCTCTGAGGGGAGATTCAGAGTAACCTCCTGCCGGCTGGCTGCTCTGTCTGCATGGACGATAAGCCTGGCCGCGGTGTCTTCGGCTCAGCACAGGAGTAGACCTAACACCCCAGACAGCTCTCCCCGCTGGGTGCCCGCAGCTGGGGCAAGCCCAGTGTTTGGGCTCTCATGATCCTGTTCACTGCCAGGGCATTCAGGGGTGCTCTGGTCTGGCTCTTGCTGTCCCCTCTCAGGCTAAGGCTGAATGTGGGTCCAGAACGGCTGCCGCTTGCCTGGGCACTGGGAGCTGTGGTTCTTATCCTTCGAGGGCTCACAGGACCCTCTGGGGGTCATTGAATGTCTTGGAGACTCCTTCACAAAACTGCTGTGCAGCCTTGCTGAGTTCTGCGAACAGTCTGGCCTTGAGTATTGGAATTCACAGACTCCCCAGAAATCCTTACGCTTGAGGTTCAGGATGCGAAGGTAGACAAGTGTGGCCCAGGGAGCCCAGAGCTGGGTGGATCACAGCTCCTACCGGCTGCGGCGGACAGATGGGTGTACGTAGGCCAGACGCAGGGGATTAGCTTCATGTTGGCAAGATTTAGCTGCCTAAACTCTGCCTGGGGGTATTTTTTACTTGGGTTCCCAACCTCTTTCTCCAGCGTCACTGGCTCACATGCCTCCTCTTCTCCCATTGACACAAGTGCTTTCGTAGCCTTCGTCTAAATCCTCTGCCTGAGTAGCCTTGACCATCCCTGAGCCTTTGCCGGTGAATTCCCAGCGGAGTCTATCTTGAGCTCCAGGCTCATTTCCAGTTGCCATGAAGGTGCCTCTTAAACCCAGCACCCCTCCAGAGTCTGCACCCCTCCTGCAGCCCACCCACTCTACCTCTCTGCTGGCACAGTTAGAATTGCCATTGAAGGCCTGAGGGTGTTCCTGTGTGTGTGTTCCCCTCCCCACCCCCAGTAGCACAGCCTGGTTCACTCCCACGCGCACCTTTCTGGAAGGTTATGAAATCCTTCCATGGGCCTCTTAGCTCACTTGCCCCTGGAGTCACATGCGACCTCCAGCCTTAGAAACCTGGTTTGCTCCCTGTTGGCCAGTGGCCCCCCATGTGGCCGTCTTCCAGGCTCCTCGGTCAGGACCCACCCGCGGCAGGTGCTGTCTCTGCTCTGCGCAGGCCCCTGGGGTCTCGCCGCAGCGGTGGGCACAGGCCCCGCGCACCCGGTACCATCTGCATCGCCGTGTCTCAGCGCCCAGCAGGCGGATGTGCAAGTGTGGCTGCCCGCCCGCCCCACCGGGACACAGCCCAGGCTGGCCGTGCCAGGGAAGTCACGTCTCCCTGACCTCTGCAAGTGGCCCTCAATAAGTAGACAAGCCTGCAGTTGATCTGTAACCGCCCCTGCTTCCTTGTCCCTGGGGTAGGATGGCTTTGAGGTGCATTTCCTGCTTGGCTCCCAGAGTGGCCGGTAGGGCTTGGCCTCCGTGCCTCTCAGGGCTGGTTTACGACATACTCGCAAGCCTTTAGTGCTGGGCCCTTCTGGGGGAACCCAAATTAAGTCCTCACTGTTCTTTTCCTGCTCTGTCCTCACCAGAGGCTCTGTCCTTCCCTCACCAGCTCCTCGTTCTCTCTGCTGGTGTCTCTTTGCTTCAACCAGCTCCTCCTAGGATGCACCCCTCTCTGCCCCCTGGAATCCTGCCACCATGAGATTCACCTGCAAGGTGGGCTCCTCCAGGAAGCCTTCCCAGGGTGCCCACCCAGCACTCCTCTCACACTCTCTGCGGCCACCCTTCCCTACTTTATAGTCTCGTTTATTGGTTGTTATGTCTGTGCTTTCTTTTTTATTTTTATTTATTTATGTATACAAGAACTGAGGTGTAGCCCAGAGGTGTGGGGGGTGAGAGGATCACCAGAGTCAGAGTGGGGAACAGAGCAGGCAGATGGAGGGAAATACACTGCTGAGGGGAGCAATGGGCGAGGCAGGAGAGGTCTGCTGCGCCATGTGGGTCAGCTCCCTGGCGGGGGATTGAACTCATGCCGCAGTGGCTGGCAATAGCTTCATAGCACTGGGACTTTAACCCCTACACCACCAGGGAGGGCCTATGTCTGTGCTTTCTGTAGAAAGAAGGCTTTTCACATGTATTTATCCCCTGCAGCATCCAACCCAGAATTTGGCACTTAGACCTTCAACAAACGTTTCTTGAATTAAACTCCCTCAGCTTCCCAAGTCATTGTGATCCTCTCCTTCACCCACTGTGCTGAGAGCCACTTATGGGCTGAGGGGCACAGGGCCCTGTGTTCTTTCTCTGGAGTCAGGTAGTTTCCTCCTCTGGACTGTCCTCCAAGCTAGAAGCTAAAAGAGCTCTTAAATTCACCAGACAACAGTATATTCAGAACATTCATGGATTAGGCTTAGTGCCTAAGAGAATAGAAAAATATCAGGGTGAAAAATGCCAACAGTTAACCCATTAGTTCAGCTCTTAGCAAACTTTTTCTGTAAAGGGTCAGCAGTGAAAAGGTTCGGCTTTGTGGAATGCTTGTGGCCTCTTCCCCCTCCTCTGCTTCCCTCCCTCCCTTCCTCTCTCTCTCCTTCCTTCCCTCCCTCTCTCCTTCCCTATTTCCCTCCCTCCTTCTCTCTCTCCCTTCCTCCCTCTCTCTTTTTAAACAAGTCTTTAAAACTTTAAAACCATTCTTAGTTCATGACAGTACAGAAACAGCCCACGGCCGAACATGGCCTGCGGCCTGTGGCTGGCTCACCCAGCGCTGGTTCTGTGCTTCATCCAACCAGCAGCCCTGGGTGCCTGCTCTGCCCGGCACCTGTTCCTGTTTTAGCGTTACCCTTCTGACGGCTCCCTTCTCAGGCTGGGCACATACCTGGCAGGGTGTGAACCACCACTGAGGCCTGAGTTGACCATGGCGTCAGCTGTGGCCCTGGACTGGGGAGCCAGGGAGGTTCCTTCCTGTGCACCCCTCCCCCTCTGCCTGAGTGCTCTCTGTAATGTGGCCCTCCGAACTCCCTGAATTTTGGTGTCGGTGGGTTCTTTCCTAAATGGCTGCCCTCCTTACTGAATTGTCTGTCGATGGCAAAATCTGTGTCTCCGCTTTTACTTTGGGAATGGACTCCGTGTTTGCCTTCCTCTGAGGTCCGACTTTTGCCACCTCCCCACTGCACTGGCTTCATGGCCTCTTGTTATGGCCTCTCCTCTGCTGCGCTCTGCCCTGGCTCCATCTGCCTCGCTCCTAACTTGCTGCCTGCCAGGAGCTGCCCCAGAACCACAGAGGCCTCTCTGTCTCTTGCACATACGGTCTCTCCCCTTGCTGTCTCCAGGGCTCTGCCACAGCACTGGCCCCGGTCAGCCGGCCTGTGGCCAGGAGGCATCTGTGTGCCTGTGGCTGCCTGGCGCTGTTGTGGACTCAGCTTCCTGCCAGCCAGAGCCCTGCCCTGCCTGCGTGGCAGATGCCTTTGAGATGGATGGGGTCCCTTGGTGTCCTTTCCTCTTCACCTCGGAGGATTTAGTCATAAATGAGTTAATCTGGTCTTTGCAATAGATGATTAAAAAAGTAGTGTTTTCTGTGAAAAATCTCTTGGGTGTACAGATACATGATAAACATTATAGAAACACGATACCTTAAACCTGCCCCCTCCCCTAGCATTCTTCACTTAAAGTGACCCATTCTTCGGAAACCCCTCTAACGAAGAGGGGAGATCATTTTTAAGTTCCAGAGTTTCCCTTGACTTACAGAAGAATTCATTGCCAGCTTTTATAAAGTCATGAGCTCCCTTACTGCATTTTAAGTAACAGTTTTATTTGCAGGGTTTTGATTCAGGTATAACTTTCCAGGAGCAAAGGGAGCTCATAAAGCGAAGCATATTCATGCTCACCTGGCGAAAATTGTTACCCCATGTGTGTGGGGAAGGGATCATTTGCAAGTCTGATGTGGCTGTTCTACCCCCAAATCCCACAGGGCAGTTAGTTCACATTCCAGAATGCAGATTTCACCTACTCTTATCCTTAGAAGTTCACCTGTAAGCATCTGTCTTTGCAATGCAGGAAAGTCAAGATCTGAGGCTCCGGGGAATGTGATGACGACCGTGGAAGGAATACAGCATTGGTGTATCTGAACAGAACCCTCAGAGGCCTCTGCCCTCTGAAGGGGGCCTTGTTTCAGTTTCCTCTTTGCTCCGAGGTTCTTAACCTGGTGTTCTCAGCCCTTCTGGGGTGCATCTATGGGTTTCAGGGAGCCACTAGTCCTTTGCAAAGCACACAGTTTCATGTATCTCTGCTCATGGACAGTCTTTAGGGCACAGTCTAGGGGATTTTTCTGATTCACAAAGAAGAATTCAGGACCTTGAACAGGGCTCACCTGTGGCACAGCCTCAGGTGATGAGACGCTCCATGAGGGCAGATCCTGGATGTTGTCCGATGGGTCCCAGACCCTGGTGCAGGGCTGGGCTTCAGTGCATATTTGTGGGGTGAATGATTCAATAAATGAGTGAGTAAAATGGCTGCATCAGGACTTGAACCTGGGCTGCACTGGTCCCAGAGCAGTCCCACAGAAGAGAGGCGGCTTAGGCTCTGGCACAGAAGAGGAAGGAAAAGGCTGTATTCACCAAAGACCCAAAGTGCAAATCAAAGACCCAAATCGCTGCAAAAGAAGTCTCAAAGCAATAACTGAAGCAAAGAGTGCAGGAGGGAAGACAAATTGGATTTTTCTGAGCCTCTCTCTGAGCAGTTACTTCTGAGCTAGAGAGGGTTTGGGCTCTGTCTGGCCCTGGGCCCGGTGGGCAGGGAATGTGGGGCGAAGCACTCAGGAGGCAATGGAGCAGGAAGCGGCTGCTGGGGTGCGGGCTCTGGTGAGCAGAGCATGGGCCAGGCTGCTGCCATGTTGTTCTGTCTCAGAAGTGCTGCCAGGGCTGCCATCAGCACTTGAGGGGCAGTCCGCCGAGATTGGAAGGCACAGACCGAGGGCCTGGTCTCTGGGCCAGCTCTGGCTTTGGAACCCAGGATCAGCGGCTTCCCCCTTTGGATTTCAGTATTTCTGTAGAAAGGTTAACGGTGTCTTTTTACTCTTCCCAGGGTTAGCTGGGGAGGCAGGGTGAGTTGTGACTATGTTTATAAATTATCATATGCAGAAGGTAGAAGGGAACTGGGGAAATGTGGGCCCAGCTGAGGAGGCTGGGCAAAGCCCCCCCACCCCCTGGGCCCGGGTCTGTATGCTCACACCCCAGTCAGCCGGCCGGGCCGTTGCCCCTAGTGAGCGCAGGCAGGAGCCTGGGGTGCGTGACAGGGCGAGTCTGTGGTTCTGTCACAAGAGGCTCATTGGTCATTCCACTGAATTTGTGAGACAAGTTGTTCCTCAAGAAAGTTGAAGGAGGAGGAGCCAGGGCTCCATCTGTGCCCTAAACTGACAATCTGTCCCTTACTAGAGGTAAGAGTCACTTACTAGAGCCACCTAATTAATCCCAAGATGCTGAGCTGAGCGAGTCTGCCGTAGCACTCTCGTGACGGCAGGGCAGGTGCCAGCTCTTGTTGAAGACAGACATGGCCAGTGGCCTGGACCAGAGTGTGTACATGTGCCAGCTAGTTGAAGAATTTGTAGCCAAAGAAGCTGGAGATTTCCTGATGCAGATTTCCTGACTGGGAGAATGTGATTCTCAGCACTCCTAGCACCCCAGAGGCTTGGCTGGGACTGAATGATACTGCAAATAGTGCTCCAGGACCCTGAGGTCATTTCTAAGGGAGATATCAGAGCTGTCAGGAATGGAAGGAAACTCTTGGGTTGGAGGTTTAGTGCTGTCTTGCTCAGAAGCAGGCAGAAATGGACATTGTGGTTGCCTTGCCATCATCTATCCCATAGCCCCCCAGGTCCAGCAGCCACGTAGATCGAGTGGCCCTGATTGGTTAAGTCAGTCAGGGAAATTCTACCCCCTGCTGGTGGAGAGAGAGATAGAGAACAGGTCCATTCAGAACAAAGCTTAGGGCTTTGGTTCAGAGGTCTAGATGTGAAAAGTGAAGTGTAGAGTCCCAGTTGCTGTTGGCAGCCATTTTGTGACCATGAAGGAAGCTGATCTGAAGACAAAATTAGCACATAGAGGGCAGCTGAGCAGAGACGGTCACATACAAATGGAGTAGAACTTCCTGGAGAATGCTAGTAGCTGACTAAGGCCTGACTCAGTCATCACAGATCTTTAAAAGCACGGAGAGGCCCTCTTTGCATTGTTGGGGCTCTTTGAACTACTGACCTGTGGTGTGTTGGGGATTAGAGCTGGTCTAGATCTAGAAGAATCCAACCTGAACATTTAGGTTTGTTCTTCAAATGGTCTGTGAATTGGAAGCTTCTAGTGAATTGAGAAATGATCTCTTCTGAGTTGTGTTCTTTTTTCCTGGAGTTAATTATCCATAAGTCTTAGAGCTCACTCTGGTACTTAAAATTGCACAGTTCCTAAGCCCGTATGTCAGGGGAAGCCAAACAAACAGGCTTTGGTTTTACAAATCCTTAGACGTTTCCACAAAAGCTCCCTTAACTGTCTCTGACAGTAAGAAAATTAATAGATGCAGCTGACAATGTGTAAAATGATCGTGTGTGTTGAGGTCTCAGAGGATAACATAACGTCTTCACTGGAAGCGACGGGTGTGATGTGGACCAGGGCCACGTGAGCTGGATGGCTGCAGAGCCTGCGTGGGTTAAATGCACCATTCCAGGCTCTTTCAATCAGGAAACAGTTGTCAAGCACCTGCAGCCAGCCTCACACCCTACTGGCAGGCACCCAGGAACCCAGGAGTGCTGGGTGATGTCGGAGCAGGAGAAAGACCATTCTTTGATCTTGGGCTGCCCTGTCTGGCTGGGAAGAGAAGGCACATGTGCCTGCCGACCTGTGCACATTTTAAGACCCCCTATGTTCTCCCAAGTCTGGAAGAAGGAAATGGTTGTTGGGAATCTGGGCATTCTCAGGGGAAATGGGGCTTGAATTAGACTTCAAAGGAATTGAGCAAATTATTATTTGGACTGGAATTATGTTTTATCGAATGAACCCTGAAACAGCCATTCATTGGCTAGGGCTTGCAGATTTTATTTACCGAGAATGTTGGAATAAAATTTATTATAACAAGAATTGGCCTGCCCTGTATTTGTCCTATATTTAAAATATGTAATTTTTCACAGTAACAGCAGAGAACATGAAATTTAAATGTAGGTTTCTTTATGGAGTCTTGGAAATGACTTTTCTTCCTGGATGGAATGGGGCTATTGACTGTGTTAGGTTTGGAGGTGATTGAGCAAATAGTATTTTCTATTTGATCTTATTATATTTTAATCACATTGCAAGAAATGTCAGAATAGTACAAAATGAGAAACTTCACAAGCTCATATTTCATTATGAAGTCAGTTTGTATGGAGCTTTGGAAGGGACCTCACTCACATTGATTTGCTACGGTAATCAATTATGGCTCAACTTTAATGGGCTGGAGCAGATGTGCCGGGCGCTTCCGCCATGCTGAGCCTGAAGGTCACGTACCTGTACCTCTGCCTGGAACTAGCCACGTCATCATCCCTTCGTGGTGGCACTTGACTCTGGAGGTCCGTGGGTGAAATGCTTCTCACTGTGGTGCTGGTTGGCTGGCACATCAAGCCATCGTGGCTGAACAAATATTGTCTGTGGGCGGAATCACATTTTGAGAAATTCATTTATTGCACCCTTTCTCCTCCCCTCCCCCCCCCACCTCCCTTTCTCCCATTCAAGAAGGTGGCAGGCTTGGGGCTTCGTTGCCTCACTGGAACTGCAGAAGTCACCTGAATGGGTCTTCTAAACACCAAGCCCAGGATGATGGATAGGACTCAGGAACGATTGCAGTGTGCCTGGGGGACACAATCAGTAGGGAGCTTCGGCCTGTCACCCTCAAATGGAGATTGCCTGGGGTGGGCACTTGAGGGCAGGTAATGAGTCCCAGACGTGCTACCTGTCCAGGGTGGGGGCTGCTGTCTCAGGGTCCCAGGGCTTTGCGTGATGGCTTGGAGGCTGAGTGGAGGTGTTGCGGAAGTCAGTTACTAGCCATAGATTCCTGCAAAATGGAGGCTTTTTCATGTTCTAGGAAGCACAGAATTCTGCTGGGAGTGGGAGGACAGGAGCCCCAGAATACCCCCATGGCCCCTTACCTGCAGTGATTCTGTGGCTTGCATTTACTAAAGGGACTTGCGGCCAAGGTCAGCCGTTCTGGTGTCTTTGCCCAGCCTGCCAGGCGCCTCCTCAGGATATAAGAACTTGGAGCTGCTACTCAGGACAGACTGCCTCAGCCAGGCCTCTGGGGTCTCCAGCTCAACCCCCCTCTTATATGCCTTTGTTGACTCTCTGCTAGGTCGTGGGAAGCTGGGGAGGGGGTCAGGGGTGGGGGGGTGGTTGAAGAGAAAGTGCTCAGCTGGTCTGGTTCTTCCACAGCAGCCAAGTACATCTTGGTATTCAATGTCATTTTTTCCCACTGGGGCTTATTAAATAAAGGATCATAATGGGAAACACAAAAATCACCCCTCACCTCCTCTACAGAAGAACGTAGAAGGATCCAGGGTTGAAGCTGTGAACTAGCTCCAGCTCGCAGTTCATGTGGCCTTCCGCAGTGTGAATATCACTGTTTCCCTTAAAATGTGAAGTAGCCTGTGGTGTAGTGTGAGTTTGCTGAAGCATGCTGGGAGGTGCAGTGTGAGCGTCATAATAATAAGATCACATTTTGCATAAGTTCTGCATTTAATTTAGAACTTTTTGAACAATTGCATGGTAGTATATGAACCACATATTTTTGGACCCTATTGTTGGACTTTAAGTCTATTAACAGGCTTTCTCTATGCTAGCTACTTTTACAGTAAATTGCTTTGTAGGTTAATTTTCTAGTACATTTCTGATTTTTTTTTCAGGATGAATTCCTAGAATGGAATGGTTGGGTCAAGGGTGGTCACATGTTTGGGGCAACTTCTATTGCCACATTTCTCTGAGAAATACACATTCTGTATATAGTAAGGTCTGTTTTCCATACTGTCACCAATACTGAGTATTGTCCTTCTTTTTAATGTTGGCCAGTATGATTATAGTTGCTGGCTTAATTTTTATTTCTTTGGTTATTTGCAAGCTTTTCCGACATGCCTATTAGTCTTTGAAATTCCTGTTTATGCCTTTTGCTCATTTTCCTGTTGGAGTGTGTGATAGTTTTAAATAATGCCTGCACATTATTCTTTGACTTTTGTCCCCCCAAGAGGTGGAGCCTAAGTTCCATCCCTCTGAATGTAGGTTGGACTTAGTGGTTGATTTTTAAAGAAAAGATGTGCTAGAAGGAGTGATGTGTGACTTCCAGGCTAGCCCAGAAAAGATGTTGCAGTCTCCACTGCTTGGCAGCATTTGCTATGTGGGAAGTTGGCTGCCCTGATGCGAGGGCACTGAAGCAGCCCTGGCGAGAGGCACCGAGAGCACGTGAGAGGAACTGAGGTGTCAGGTGCAGGCGACACAGATTTCGCAGCTGCGTGAGTGAGCCATCTTGGAGACTCCTCCAGCTCCAGCCAAGCCTGCAGATGACCTTAGCTTCCCTCTCACGGGAGACCCCAGAATCAGAGCCACTCAGCTAAGCTGCTTCCAAATTTGTGACCCTTAGAACTGTGCGAGATCATAAATGTTCATTGTTGTCAAGCTGCTAAGTTTGGGGGTAATTGGTTATGCAGTGGTGTGACGGGACTTTGTTACCGCTTTGCAGCCGGAGCGCGATAGGGGAGACCGCAGTCGTGGAGCAGGCAAGACTCTGGCGCTTGAACAGAAGTTCTTCTATCATTTATTGAAAACACACAGGCTAGTAAAAGCTGATCATGCGACAACGGTAGGGGTAACAAGGTCTGGGGGGTAAGAGGGACAAAGGGTTACGAGGAACAGGGGAGGGGACATTGTGACCAAACGTCAAGAGACATTTTCAGCAGCAAAGTAGATGTGCTGATGTTGTCACAGGCAGAGTTACCCCGAGACCGCGATGGAGTTAGTTACTCACGTAATCAGGTCAACTGGGGCGTAGGCGTCCCCGGGCCTGCCTCGTGCTACAGGCTGTCTCCACAGCTAGTTGAGGAAAGCTCTGCTGTGATGTGCAGAGGGCCTGCCTCATGCAGCCGCCGCCCATGACAAGTCTTTTGTTCATTTCCCGACCTGTACCCCACACACCCCTGCTGGCACCCCCATCCTGGAGGGCTTATGCTTTCATCAGCCATGATGTGGGATGTGGAAGAACAAGATGGGGCAAGGAAAAGCCCCTGACGCCACAGTGGGGACCCTTCCATTGGATGAATTTGGAGTTTTATTGTCACACTGATTTTTTTTTTTTGGAAACCTGTTCGCTGTTACCCTGTGCCTCCTGTCCCAGCAACCGAATCAACTGGTTCATCTGTGGGTAGAGTCCCGTCCCTCCTCTGCTCAGACCTGGCCCCGGCTTCCCGCTCACTCTGAGTGAAAGCTGCAGCCTTACAACACTCTGGAGAGCCCTATGGGTGCCGCCCGCCTGCCCTTCTCTGCATCATCCTCTCATCCCTCCCGCTCATTCTTGCCACGGGGCACACCCAGGCGCACGCCCGGCCCAGGCCTCGCGTCTGCCTGGAATGCTCTTCCCTGAGGTGAGGTGTCTGTGCAGTCACTTCCTTTCCTCCTTCAGGTCTTGGCTCCAATTCTGCTTTTGCCACTTGCTTGAAGAACTGGCCCTTCCCGCGCCGGCCTCTGACTAGCACACTCTGCATTTTAGTGCTTATTTATCGCCTCTTCCCGCCTCTCCCCTGACCCCGCGTGGGTTCTGTGAAGGCACGGAGGCTGTTTGTTGTTTTGCTGCCCGTCTTACTCCTCCATGTGACGTAGCCGCAGAAGGTCTCAGCAGCCCTCGTGCAGTGGGTCAGGGGTAGTGCCACAAGCTCGAGACCTGACGGGCTTTCCTCTGGGGCAGGGAGGGTGGGCTGAACACAGGTGATTAAAGGAAACAGATGTGAGACAGTATCAGCTTGTGTTGTCTTGTACCCTACCAGATGGTCCTCGTGGGGGGCAAGCACTGTGGAAGGTGAGCCCCAGCCCCAAAGTGCTAAGAGCTCAGCACATCTGGCAGTGAGGACTGTGATGCAGTCGGGGACAGTGGGCAGTGGTGTGGGGCATGAGATGAAAGAAGCAAACAGAAGTGTATCAGGAAGAAAAAAATGAGTCTGCAGGGCCTCCCTGGTGGCACAGTGGTTAGGCGCTGCGCTGTGGAGCTGTCCGCAACAGTGACGCGAGTTGGACGCCCGGGCGGGGAGATTCCCACATGGCGCGGCAGACCTCTCCTGCCTCACCCACTGCTCCCCTCAGCAGTGTATTTCTGTCCATCTGCCTGTTCTGCTCCCCACTCTGTCTCTGGTGAACTCTCGCCGCCCCACACCTCTGGTCTGTACCCCAGCTTGTATGCATAACTAAATCTTTAAAAAAAAAATGAGTCTGAATTTTAGGCAGGGATCCGTGCTCAGATTTGAGGTGTGCTGAGGTGGGATGGGCTGTAGAGGGTTTGATAGAAGAGACCTTTGTGTTTTGCTGCGTGGGGCTCAGGGTCATTTCTGAAGCCTGGTTCCTGCTGGGGCGGGATAAGAATGTGGCCAGCCAGGTTCATTGCTGCTGCTATCACCCCAGGACCAGCTCCTGGGCTTAGACTGTCTTGAGGGAATAAGAATGACATTAGCAGCCATCTGGGCAGCGTGAGGATGCTAATTGGGTGCCGGCACTCCCTCTCCAGGAATAGAGACCTGCAATCACAGGTCAGCCCTAAAGGAAGATTCCATTTGTGGGCAGTGGTGGGAGGTTTTCGTTTCCTTAGTGCAGGTGTTGTGGGCTTGGTGGCATACCAGGGAGAGTCTGACTTCCAGCCACTAGTGATTGGCAGCCGCCACCTGGTGCCCGCCATGCCGTAGGTGAGATCGGCTCCTTCCTCTTTTTGAATTCTCATTGATGGAGGCACCAAACCCCACTGGAGCATAGTCTGCCCACAAGCAGGTGCTGATACACTGTCGACACCCTCTCCATGTGAACAAGTAGATCAGGGGTGGGAGATTGGCGCTGTTGCCACAACAAACCTTGGTAACAAGCTCTCCTCAAACTCAGGGCTTGGTAACCACAAATGCTCTCAGATTCAGGAATCTTCAGGTTGAGTGTGGCTCAGCTCATCTAGGTTCCACGTGGTTGTGGGGTGGGGGCACTCTGGGTTGCAGGTGGGATTCAGGTGGACCCCATGGGTGTTCCTCCTGGGTGCAGGCAGGGGGCAGCCAGGACGCGCTTCCCTCCTGGTGGGTTACCAGAGCATGAGCTGAGCTGACTGCACAGGCATATTCCAGATCTCCGTGTGCGTCCTGATGGGGTAAAGCAAGTTGTGTGGCCAAGCTGGGGCCACACGGGCAGGGACGTTTACTCTTCCTGCAGTGGGAGGGGGAGGAAATGAGAAGCCACAGCCTCACAGGCGTCAACTCAGAAAAGCAGCAGAGTAGAGAGAGGAGGGGTTTGGCCCCAATTGTCAGCCATCATTCTTCTCAGACCCCTGGCAGACTGAACAGTGGCTCCCAAAGTTGACCTTGTCCTTCTCCTTGGGTCCTGTTACATGGTAAAGGGGACTTTGTAGATTAGACTAAAGATCTTGAGAAGGGGGCCACGTTCTGCATTATCCTAGTGGGCCTGCTAGACTCACCAGGGCTTTATAAGGGAGGCAGGCGGAGTCAGGAGAAATGCCGTGCGGTGACAGTCTGGGTGAGGGACACAGCTCAGCGCTGAGGGCTGTGGCCTGGACGGAAGGGCCACTCACCAAGGAATGCAGGCTGTCCTTGGACTGGGATGGAATGGAGTGGAATGGAATGGAGTGGAATTGAAAGAGCTGTGGTTTAGGGCCCAGCAAGGAAACAGGCGCTCCCCCGGAGCCTGAGAAGGAATTGGTCCTGCTGACACCTGGTTTTGGCTTGCAAGACTCACTTCTACTCACCTTCTAACCTCCTAAATGGTTAAGAGAATAAATTTTTGTTGTTTAAACAACTGTGTGTGGTACATTCTTATAGCATTTGTTCTTTAGTAAGTTTCCATGGACTCCAAACCTTGACGATTACAAAACAATTCCTGAAGGTTGAGAAACTGACCTTTGATGGCATCTTTTGGGACAAGTGCAGGAGGAGGGGCTTGGCATTTTCTCCCGTGTCACACCACACAGACGCTGCTCCTGCCTGCCTCTCCCTTTCTGCTGCAAGTGCGGAATGGTGTGATCCCGTAAGGAAGGGTGGCTAATCGGTGCTTCCTCTCTGTGATGCACAATTGGCTGTATTTTTACTTCTCCTTAGTGGTGTGAGCTTAAAACCTTTTAAGTTTGTGAATTCTAACATCCCTATGTTAGAATTGCAGGTGCACCTGGAGGTAGTGCTGAGTGTGCCGTTTGCTGTCTCGGGGGGTATGGAGGAAGCAAGGAGGGCTGTTTGGGGCTGGGATTCAAGGGCTGGCTGTTGGAAGAAGGTCTTTCCACTTGACCACCACCACATATGGCACGGAATTAAAACTTGATCCAAGACATTATGGGTCTTCAGACTCCTTCATTCTAGCAACGGGGTGACGTAATCTGACCTGTGTGTTAAAAGCTAGCTACCTCTCACTGTGTCCAGGGCGACCAGGAGCAGGCCAAGCAGACCAAGAAGGACGTTGCTCTCCTGTTAAGAAGGTGATGAGAGCTTCAGGTAGGCAGCGATGATCGGGAAAAAGTTTGGGAGTAGAACAGTCAGGACCACATGCATTTGAGATGGGATGCCTGCTGAGATGAAGCGTGTGCTAGATGCTGTCCCGCCTCCTTCGGGACAGAGGCCCTTGTTCCTCCAGCCGGCTTGGTGGTGGGTTGCTAATGGCTCAGAGTTGTACCCTTTTGGGGAATTGTTCTTGGAATTGATTGGAATGGAATTAAAAGAGCCGCATTGCTCAAGGAGCCTCAGACACTTGCAAGAATAGTTCCAGAAGGAGTGAGAGCAGAAGGCAGTCTGAAGGTTTCCATGGGACTTGGCAACACAGAGGTGATCGGCGACTTTGGCAGGCAGAGCTGAGGGGGAGGGTGGGGCGTGGGCTGCAGGGACACGAAGCAACAAGGGAGGTAGTGAGGGCAGCTGGCCCTGAGCCTTGAAGGAAAGCCTGGTGGTGGGGTGTGGGAACGCCTTCCAGGGGAGTGAATAATATAAGCAAAGGAACCCAGGCTGGAGAAGGCAGCTCTTTTGACTGGAGGGTGGGGGGAAGGTGGGAGAATGGCAGGAAAGGTGGGTGGTATCCCAGACACTTTAGTTAGTTAGAGCAGAATTAACCAGGCCTTTCCACACATGTGCCTGAGCTGCCACTGAGTTCAGGATACTTCCCTCTAGGGGACGCTGGGCACTTTGTTCCCCACGATGGGCCTGGCTTTTTGGATGGGTGTTTTGCCCAAGACCCAAGGACTGTGTTTATGAATGCAGACTTAGTGAAGTTTCTCAAGTGAGTTCCACCAGCCATCTTAAAGCCTCTATCACTTTCCTGTCCTGTCCTGCAAACTTGTTTCTAATATTTTTGACTTTCATTTTAATTTTTCTAAAAATTATTCTCAAAGAATTTAATTCTGTTTTGTGTAAACTGTACAGGAAGGATTTAATACATTCATCAAATTGTATCCATGATCATTTCTGACTGTGCACATTTTCTTCTGTGACCACTGTGTCTACCAAATTCAATTTTCCTGGACAAATATTTGCGGATTCAAATTTTATCAAGACAATTGAATCTTTTGTCTGTATAGAACAAATTGTGCAGTGTGAAATGTGGATCATTATCGGTTTTATTTTGAGGAAATTATTCTTAGCAATAAAATTCGTCATGAGCAGGATAAGAGGGTGATAGTTTCTATTTATTTCTTCACAAATTTATTACAGAATTAGGAGTGGACTCCATGAGATGGTTGTGGTTTGCTCTCTTGGCCCAGATTGGGTGACTGACTTGTGAATCTAATTCTCCTGTCTGTTTTTGACTACTCTGCTTCGCTCTTCATCACCCTGCTAGCGGTTTACAGACGTTATCTCATTGGATTCTCCTTTCTTAATTCGACAGTGGTGGAAATTTCAATTGCACATACGTGGAAGCTGCAGTTTAGAGGAGTTAAGGGGGCGTAACTAGGATTTGAACCAGGGTTGTCTGAGTCCAGAGTCCAGTTTTAATCACTGGGCCACACTATATTTTGCTGGATTTGTGTGCTTAGCAGACACATGCTGCCTGGTGCTTTAGGGGTGTGTGTGGGGTTTCTGGTTAAAGTCATAGAATGATCCAGACCCTTCTGCCATCACCATCATCACACACACATACACCTCCCCTTGGCCCCAATATGGAAACAAAGGCCCAGGGAAAAGAAGGGCTAAGCCATGGGGTCAGATACTCATTGGGTGGCACAGCTGACTCAGCTCAACTGCTTACACGAGTGTCTTAGAATCTTCTCCAGCTTGCTGGGGGAGGCGGGCAGTGTGACTGGTCTGACACTGGGAGCTCGTGGATCCGTATTTTCCTTTATTTCACACAGGCAGGAGAAAACGCCCCAGTGGCGGGGACTGTTGCATCAGTGGGTGCCAGTGACCCTGTCTGCCAGTGGCCCCGTGCCCATCCCGGGTCTGGGTCCCTTTACAAATCTAATTCCCCCACGAAGAAGAGCCAGCTGGGCCCGCCACCCCCTGTCCTGTTTGTGATGCTGGGCAGGCCCATTTAGCCTCCATTGTGCATGACAGACTGAGGTGCTTCTGGTCGTGAAACCATAGCAAAGAAGGCTTTTCCTTGTGCTGCTATTCTACCTTTGCTTTTTCTGATTATATAAAGAATTCTGGTTCATGGTGCGGCAGTTTCTCTTCAAAGGGGATGTTTCATAATGACCGTTGTAGTTGCAGTCACAGTAGTATGGGAATTACAAAGGGGTCCTGTTTTTTCCCTTTCTTGGAAGCCCACATTTGCACAGGGAAAGGGAGCTAGGGGCTCAGAACTTGAGACAGGAACTGCATAGTTGATCTAATTAGATGGTGGGAAAGCCTGGTAAAGGCTGGGTGACTTTTCTATATGTGACTTTCAGGGGTATCTGTGCTGGTAGCCCCAACCCTCAAACTCCACTGTCCCCCATTCCCCTGTGCAGTGATAAATGGTCACAATTACACACATCAGGGAAGAGGACTTTCAGAAGTCTGCGTCTCAGGTATTTTCCACCAATACTGGGAAAGAAGGTCTGTCATGAGGTGCGGATGTGATCGGGTGGTTGCTGTGAACACTTGTGGTGTCAGCCAGAATGCCCTTTCTGTCCTGCCTCTGCGCAGTTCGCTTTGATGCTGGGTTCATTATAAGGCCATGAAGTGCCCTTTGAAGTGGGTGGTACTCCTCATTTTAATAGCCCACCCAGATGAGGCCCCACATCCAGGGATCCAGGGAGAATTTGCAGCAAAGGTGAGCCCCAGGCCAGCCTACTTGTTTATCCTTCTTTCTTGGGACCCCATGGACTTTTCCTTGGCTTAGCATCTCAGGGGGCAGTGTCTCAGGACTGTGATCAACCTCCAGGTGTGCTGGCAGCTTTCTCCACCCCAGAGGCCCGAGCCTCCATTAATAGCAACAACTTGGAGAAAGTTCAGCGTCACTGACCCGCCTGCCAGCCTTCCTTTGTTTGACTCCATTAGCAACTCACCTATCAGCCTCTGCGAGAGAAAGCATCCCACAGCCACCCATGGCTCCATGCAGCTTCCAGCAGAAACAGTTGGTCTGTGCTCTTCTCAAAGATAGCGTTGGACGGAGAAAGAAGAAAATTGCTGTTGCATCTCTCAGAAGCATTCTGTAAAAGGGCTATTTATTCTAGGTACAGTCTATTTTGCCCGGCGCCTCTCAGACAGTCAATAACTCCAGTTTGTTTATGATTATCCGCGCTCCCTCCCCCTCCATCTGCCACCCGAGTTTGTGCTTCTCGATGCAGCCACCCCACAGAACGTGGGAGCATCTGTCTCTGTAATGACCGGCCACGTGGTCTCGGCTGTGCAATATGACTAGATGAAGAAAAGATTTAATTTCTACTCTATGGGGCACTCCAAAGCCAGCTTTGACAACTGTTCCATTGAGTACTAGTATTTCACCATTTCCTTAGATAACAAAAAGAAATGGTTCTTACTCCCAGGGGAATGTGTTTGCGAGATGGGAAGGTGATAAGCAGGCTGCTAGAATGACAAATGGTTCTGAAACACACTGGGCATTGGCTTGGGTGGTCGCACACCACCTTCTGGGAGATGAAGTTCTTCCGAGTGTCTGGGGGTGTCCTTGGTCTGAAGGGCCTGGAAGTCTCAGTGGGAAGCAAGGGCTGAGTCCTGTTCTGGGGCCTTCTTGGAGTCCCAGGAGAGAGCACTTTCACCTGAGGGCCTCGGGGCAGGCGTACGAGGCTTGGAGGGGCTCCAGGGGAAGAGGTCAGCTGGGCGGTGTTGCATCAGGAGAAGCTTCATGTGGAGTTGGGGTGCACAGAGGGTCCTGGATGAGTGAGGAGTTGGGGCGAGCTGGAAGGCAGAGACACTCGTATTGTTTCCTAAAGTGAGCTTGAGGCATGGCCAGCTGGGGACCTGGCAGAGGGGCTGCTCCGTGGGCAGGGAGAGGGCTGTGGGTGAATTCCCAGGGCTGCCATCCCCTGTGCGTGGCTGGGTTACATGCAGTCATGTGTCCCTTAATGACAGGGGCACGTCCTGGGAAAGGGGTCGCTGGGGGATGCCATCACTGTGTGAGCTGAGAGTAACTGCGCGCCCCTAGCAAACATTCAGGCCCACACAGTGGTGTGTGCGGCCCGTCACTGATCGAAACTACAGCACAGGACACGTGCCCAGCGCTCTTGGTCACGTGTGCAAGCAGAAGGAAGATGTGCCTCCTGCCTTGACCCTGCGGCCGTGCAGGGAGAATCCAGAGACCAGCAGCAGCATCGAGGCTTGCTGTGTGCCAGGCGCTGCGCTTAGTGCCTCGGCTTGGCAGGAGGATCGCAGAAGCCGTTGGTCAGGACGGGGGCTTGGGACAGGGAGGCGGCAGGCTCTTCAAAGCCCTCTGGAAGTGGGGTTCCTTTTCCATTCTAGGGACGACTCCTGCCTCTCAGGCCATGACCCAGAGCCCAGATCCAGAGAGACAGGGCTGGACTGTCTGTTGCTCCTACTCGCGCCGACTTCTGGCTTTTTCTTCCTGGGGCATTAGAGGCCTGGTCTGTGAGGGGAGGGAGGGGCAGCAGGAGGCAGGACACCTCCTTTTCATCCCATGAACTGGCACGTGTCCTCAGATGGGAGCAGTGAGACATGGGCACAGGAAGTGTGCAAATTACCTCCCAAAGCACCTCCCACTAACATTTTGCTTTTAATTGTCGCCTGCTTTGGGCTTTCTGAATAATTAATTGTTGGAGCCAGCACCCTCTCTGGATTTTCTGGGTCACAAGTAGTTCAGGCACCTACCAGAAAAGAGAATTTCTTGGGGTCCTTCTGGGCTTGGTGTCTTTCAGTACTGTCCCCGCTCCTGGCACTGATTTGTGAAAAATTCATCGGGTTTCATCTTGCTTCTTGGCTCAAATGTGATTGTACCCCACCCCTCACCTCACCCACCCAACTCCCAGTAGTCTTTCCTCAGCTCGCCCCTGCTAGAGTGAAGCCCTGCAGATCTGGATTGGAAACTCCCTGGAGAGAAGAGGATTTTGTGACCTGTTCCCCTCTGCAGAACACATGTAACTTAAGTAGGAGGTGGATTAAATAAACTTTGTTATGAGATTTTCACCATGTCCCTTGAGCTGTTATAATACCAGCCTTAAGGATTGCCACCTTAAACCCCATTCAAGTCATTTCTAAGGCTCAGGCTGATTTAGTGATGATGTGATCTTTTATTTTTGCTACTTTCACCTTGCCTTGACTGAGAAGGGTTGTGGCAGGGGTTGTGGGAAGGAAGGCTGGATGGTCAGATACCCCAACCAGGCTGATACTCAGCTCTGCCCTGTATCAGTTGAATGGGCCAGTGACCCCATCTTTATCCTCTCCACGGGAGCCCAGGAGTAGGAGACTTTGGCAAGGATGAAATGAGAACACACAGTGTTAACCTCACGTGGGTGTTTCCACGCAGGATTCAGGGGTTCAAAAATAAGTAAGTAAATACCTCAGCTATGTCACTGTCCTTAGCCCTCCCAACCAAAAAACAACAAAACACACACACACACACACACACACACACACACACACACACACACACACACCCCACCCCACCCACCCACCCACCCCTATTTCCCTCCAAATAAACCTATCTGAAGCCATTTTCAAACTTCAGGCCAACAAGTAGTGCACTGCTCAGAGACACCCAGCAGAGGGAGCAAATCAGGGCTGAAATCCAGTCTGCCCTGCCATACCAGTGGGTGTGCCCTGGGGCTGTGTATGTCTAGGGGCCACATCTCTGATCCACACCAGAGACCAGGCAAGGCTCCTAGCAAGGGCTTGGAGCCCCGGGCAGGTCTCTTAGCAGGGCCTGCTCACTTGGAAGTCCGCACCTGTGAGTCCCTCCAAGAGAGACGGCCCTTGCCTTCATCCACACACTCTGGCTTCTCTTTTGCCACCTACCTGAGCACTCACCCCCCCGCTGGTTGAGAGTAGCTCCTCTGAGGTTCATGTGCCATTGGGTTCCGTAGGGCCTGAGCTCTGCCAGGAAGGGCCAAGTGATAGATTAGCTCCTCTGGCCCACTCTGCCTGTAGCCGGTTCAGTTCTCTGAGTGCGTTCTCCATTTCCTGCCCCAGGCCCAGTCCTGGAGACTCTGGTCCTTAAAAGGCCCGTGGCTCTGTTCCCATAGTCTCCTGCTTCTGCTCTCGGCTGTGGCCCTGGGGTGCATCTCCAGCCCTGATTACAAGAGAGTTGCTCTTGAAAATCTCTCATCTCTCCCTGTCTCCTGCTTTTGCCCCACTCGGCTGAGCCGGCAGGGCCCGTGGCTGCTGCACCCCCCTCCTCCAGAAGGCCTGCTGGGTCTTGATGCTGGCTTTGTCTCTATTTAAGGGCTCTTCTGGCTGACTTGGTTGCCTGCAGCACGACTCCTCCAGAGCAAAGGCCCTCTTCTGCTAGCCAGTCAGCTCACCTGCCTGAAAGGCTCATAGGGAGGGGATGCAAATCCCTAGTTAGCAATTTAGAAAGTTTCTTTTGCCTTCTATGCATAAATTCCTCCCAGAGACTCCACAGGGGCTGGGAGCAGTTGGTTGAAGGCAGGGTTTAGGGGTTCAAAAATAAATACCACAGCTATTTTAACTGCCCTTACCCATTTCTCTCTAAGTAAACCTGCCTCCAAGCCATTTTCCCACTTTAGGCCAACACCAACCCCGCTGCGGACCCCCGCAGGGAAGGTCTGAGGCCAGGTAGAAGGGGGAGTCAAGGACGCAAGGAAGTTTCCAAGGTGCTAATAAAAACAAAAAGAAAATTAACCCAGATTCATTCTCTCATCACTAGATCTTATTAGAGCCTGATTATAAAATCTATCTTAGTTTACATTCTCCCTTATCCTGTTTATTTAATTGGTGATAATAGAGCTTGAGTCTCATGTTGGGCTTATCCATCTGGCGGGTTGGGCGGGTAGAGGCAATTTATTGTAAGCAGCAATCCGGGAGAAGCAGAGGTCTCTGCACACACTAGAGTTGTTGCTACCAGTGGTTGCTTTGTGTTGTGGGATTTGCAATCAGGATTGATCAGCATTGCTCCAAAGGGTTGCTAAATTACCGAGTGCCACAGTTCTGCTAGAATCATTGGGCTTGGGTTCTCTGGGGTAGTCCTTCAGCGTCCATGGGCCTGCCAAAGCCAGCTAGAGAAAGTTGGGAAGGGGAAATTTATTTCTTCATAGAATAGTATGGGTGTCCAGAGCTCTCTGCCTGCTTTCTCTGCTCCCATCCCATCTTTGCAGATGGCCAGAGGTCCCAGACCCCAAAGGAGCTCTGAGGGAGAGTCTGTATTAGGCATGATGAACAGCAGGAAGGGATAGCATGACAGGGTGCAGCCATGGCTTCTCAGTTGGGTGCTCTATGGTCAAAGGTGAGCTTCTCATCTACCCTCATAGCGCCTCTGGTGGCCAGGAGGGGTACTGGAATATTTCTTCCAAGTTCTTTAGGGAGCCTGGGGCAGGGCTTTGTTCATTTCCACATTCTCATATCTGGACCAGGCAGTTTAGAGGTTGGCAATAATCTGCCTTTGTTATATTCAATGCTAATTCTGTCATTTTATTACCTAAATGTATGTTCAGTGTCTCTTTTTTCCCCTTGGTTAAAACAGAACACAGTTCTTTACCTGCTGTCAATGTCTTTGTGCATTACCAGTTTTCCTTCTGCATTGGTTCTTGTTCATTTAGCTTGGAATTGGTGTTTCATTTGGTCACTGCTAGTGGTTTGCCTGGCTTTTTGGTCCAGAAATTATTTTTTTACTGCCTGGGGAAAAGATGTCACTATATTTGGAAAGCAATTTCCCCAGATCCAGAAACCAAAGTGATTTTATGATTCAAGTATTAAATTTTTTTTTGCTTTGTAAGTATCTACTTTTCTTTTAGAAGAAATATATGAATAGTTTTCTGCATATGTGTATCTGAAATAAGGACAGAGACATGTAGATTTATAAACTTTCATTTATAATCTCCAGTGGACTAAGGAAGAGAGAGAACAAGAAGCACACACATGCTTACTGATATGCTCTTTGGAATTTCATAGATAACTCTCATGCACTTGTGAGTCTGTGATTTGTAGATATCCCATCCTTTGAAACAAGGACTGACAAGACAGGCCTCTAGAACAAAGCTTCATTGTGAGTATTTGAAGGATAATGGGGTTGTCTCAACTGAGTGGCGTCCTTAATATTAATTTTCTTTGCTTTATTTTTTGAGATGGTAAAAAACTTGTTTTGCCTAATATATTAACATTCATTTCTAGGTTTTGAGAAATAATCCTGCTTTGGAAGGAGAGTTTTAAATTTGAAATATGAGGCCTGTACAGCGGTTCCTTGAAATCATTAACTGTCCCTTCAACATTAATTGCTGGTATATCCATCATGGGGAACTTGTTTGTCATTAACGTGAGGGGGATGCAAAGTAAACGCTCCTGGAACCCCTCCAGGCATAATGTTGTCACTCAAAACTTTGTTCTGGAATCGATCTGACCTCAGAAATGGGCTGTCCCTATTGACAAAATGACAGTTGGTGGTTTTAACAAAGCTGACAAGTCGGAGTTTTAGCAAATGAAATGGGAGTTGTATGGTGGACGAATCTGCTAGGCGGCTTTGACCCAGCACAAAGTTTTTGTGGATAAGTCTGGTCTGATGAGCCTGAGGGCGTCAAAGAGCCAGGCGCCTTGCGTGTGGTGTTTCATTCCCCCTTTCCACCAAGAAGGTGGCTAATTTGCTGCCCAGCCCAGCCCTCATAGGTTTGGTCTGCTCAGAGAAGGTAGCTTCTGTGTTAGTGCAGATCTCTGGAAACATTACTCTATACATATATTACACTCAGATTAAAGAAATTTGCCTGCCTCTCCACCCCCAGCCTCTATGGCTTGTCTTCTGTTCTTATTGACTTGTGAGCTATTGATTCCTCCTTGGGGCTGGTGGCTTTTCACTTTTCGCTCTTATCAGCAATTTTGCCTATTAAATTCTAATCTGGATCTAAAACATTTTCCAATAAAGCCAAAGCTTGGGGATCATCCATTGGAAGGGAAACTGGATTCACAGATAGCTCAGGGTATTTCCGTTGAAAGGACAGTGCCTGCGCAGAGGAGCAGACACCCTCGCTTGCAAACCATTTTGGCCATGACGGGGTGAGTCAGGAGTGAGTGTCTATTCAAAATTGAGCTTTTTTTTTTTTCAAAGATTTATTTTTTATTTTTGCGTACTAGCTGGGGTACAGGCCAGGTCTGGGGCAATGAGAGGGTTCACAAGAGACAGAGTGGGGAGCAGAACAGGCAGATCGACCGAAATACACTGCTGAGGGGAGCAGTGGGCAAGGCAGGAGAGGTCTGCTGCGCCATGTGGGAATTTCCCCTGCTGGCCATCGAACTTGCACCGAAGCCACTGACAGCTCCTCAGTGCTGCTCTGAACCCGTTGTGCCAGCAGGGAGGCCCCGAAATTGAGCTTTTGTTTCTTAACAAGGTCACCCTGACTCTTAAAGAATGCCATCTCCCTAGTTCAGGTGGGGTAAGGAGACCAGAGCTGAGTCCTCATTCCTGATTACAAAGAATCAGGTAATATTTTCAGGAATTGCTGGTAATATTTTCTGCTGCATACTTGCAGCTCTTGCCTCTGATGGGCCAGGGAATTTTCTATGGTGAGGCGGTCTCGTTATGGGAATATCCGATTCACTTTACTCTTCAATAAATTCAATTTAACAAACACTTATTGAGTGCTGGCTCTGTAAAATTACCATGGAAACCCAAGTGGAATCTTTAAAATCCTCTGGGGGAATTGTTCAGAGTCCCCACATCCAATGATATGTCAATGATCAGGAAGGGTGCGCTGGTTGCCCCCATGCCTGCTCTCACGTTTGTCTCCAGCCCAAATAGCAGGAGAGGGGAACAGAGAGGGGACAATTTGTAAAGCTGGTCATATGCCTTTTTGTCCCTGCCAGTGTGATGTGGGCTCCCAGGGAACAAGGGTGAAGAGCCGGGGCTTTGATTTCTGTTGGAGCAAAGAGCTGAGTGCAGTGGTGGCTGCGTCTGCCTCACAGTGTCCTCGCCCACACGCCCTGCGCCGGGCAGACTTACAAAGGGATGTCTCAGCGCCTGGTGACAGCCTTGTCTGAGGCACCTTGCAGCACAGCGGGGACCGTGGGCTTCAGAAGATCAAAGCCTCGATTACGTGAGACACAAGACACTTGTCACCCAGCGGGAGCAGGGCATGTCCCTGACACAGGACTAGACACCACAGAATCATGGTCCTGACAGGGGTCTTAGAGGAAGCAGGGGACCCCATGCTGTTTGTTCTTAAGAAGCCAGTAATTCCAGCTGTGCTTGAAAAAGTTCCAACCTCAAAGAGGGCAAGTTGGGGCTTTGACATTTAAGAGCATTGTAATGATTACAAATCTTTGTGCAAGTGACTATGAAAAGAGAAGAAGAGAAAGAAAGAAAATAAAATCAAACTGACTTGACCCATGCAGGAAAGCTGCTGGTAACAGAAGTCCAGATGTAACTTCAGGTGAGGGTTGATCCAGGAACTCCATCATGTCACTAAAGATGCAATTTCTTTCAATTACCTTTAGTCTGATTTCTTAGGTGTTCCCAAACTGACTGCCAGCAGTTCCCAGGGCTGCCGGCTTCCTCCATTTTGTCCAGCAGGAAACAGAAACATCTTTGCCTCAACTGTCCAGCAAGCCCCTAGTTTTACCGGCTAGCCCTGACTTGGCTCCCGTGACCACTCCTGAATCAATCTCTGAAGCAGCTCACAACCTTTCCCCTTGTGATGAACAGTCAACTTTGTGGAGCAAATGGAAATGAGGTGCTGTTAAGGGAGGGATAGAGTCCAGAAGGCAGATAACAAATGTTCACTACAGGGTCACTAAGGATATGGCTTGAGCCCGCTGATGTCCTTGCTTGTTAGCGTCTGTTTACAGATAATTATAAAAACAGCAACAGAGCCTCACAGATGTCAGCAGTGGCTGGGGGGAGGGGGAAATTTATGATTCGATCTGAAAGAATCCAATATGCCAAGCACTTTATGGAAATTGCATTAATCCCGAGATTGTGATCATGCATTTTCACCGGTTCTTTTCCACAGGCGAGGAAACCAAAGCACACAAAATTGAAGTGTCTTGCACAAGCTCTCAAAGGCAGTTAGAGGCAGAGCCCGCGTTTGAACTCAGGCCTGTGACTCCGAAGCCTGTGACTTTTTAGGCAGGATGCCAGGCCGCTGGTATCCATTCTCCAAGGGAGGACTTTCCCAGCCCGAGAGGGTTTGGGTCTTATTCTGAGCCTTCCGGTTTTTCTAGAGAAGTGTGCTCCAGATCTCTAGGTTGCAGGCCCATCAGTGCCACTAGACCTTTCCCTTTGCCAGCCATCTCACTTGTGAGAAAAGTGGGCTTGGACTCTGGTTTCTCTGTCATTTCCATCTTGGACAGCCCAGAGCTCCCTGAGTCTAATCTGAGCTAGGGGGTATTTATTTATTTATTTGCTTTTCTTTGCTTTTCTTTGCTTCTGGGAGACAGAAAGGTTTTTTCCCCATTCTGGTATTCTTGGGAGAAATGATTCCTTTACTAGGCTTTTTTTTTTTAAAGATTTATTTATTTTTGCATACAGGCTGGGGTACAGGCCAGAGGCATGGGGCAGCGAGAGGGTTCACCAGAGACAGAGTGGGGAGCAGAACAGGCAGGTCCACCGAAATACACTGCTTAGGGGAGCAGCAGGTGAGACAGGAGAGGTCTGCTGCGCCATGTGGGAATCTCCCCAGCCAGGCGTCGAACTCCCATTGCTGCTGCCGACAGCTACACAACGCAGCACTTAACCGCTGCGCCACCGGGAAGGCCCATCCTTTACTAGGCTCTTGTTTCCCCATTAAATAAAAGGAATATCCAGTTATTTTCTATGCTCATCTCAGAGAATCAAAAAGAAGAACCAGGATGCAGGTGGTAAAAATCTCCATGACAGGTCTGTCCTTTAGGCAGGCGTGTGGCCTGGGCACCCTGCCCTCTGCTCTGGTGTGGCCCCTGTTCCTCCAGGGGCACTGCAGAGCTCCTGAGGGCCAGCTCCAATCTACAGGGTGGGAGTAGGAGAGCCAACTCCTCTTGAACTCCCTTCATCCCCAGAGGAGAAACCAGTTTAATCTGCAGTAGCTGCTGGTGCTGTTCCTCTGGGTTTGCCCCTGTGCTACCTCCCCAGTGATGTCTCAGTAGCTTCATCCCTCTGAGCACTGAGGGCTGAGGGCTGAGGGCCTCTCTCTATCCAGGCATGACACGTGCCCGTATAGGTGGGTCTCTGGTTCTATACGTGCCAACTTGATTATTGCTCTAAGTCTGTCTGAGAAGAGTGAGATTTCACTTTCTCTGTACCAGCCTTGCAAATAGCTGTTGTTTCTTTCTATAGCATGTGCTTTATCTCTGGGGAGTGTTGAATTTTCTTCTCTAGGGTGGCTGGTGACTGTGCTCAGCAGTGTCCATGAGTCATCAGGCTTTGAGGCACGAACTGGCACTTCTGATGGTGGCTGGGTGTGCCCAGCTTCAGCCTCTGTCTGGCCAGAGCCCTGCTCGTTCCTTGGCTTATGTGACCACGCACCAGAATGATTGACTGTATTTGTGTTTCAGTGAATGAGCTGCTGGGTCATTAGGTAGGTGGGCCTGCTGGAGGTAAGGAAGGGGCACCAGGGTCCACAACACTGAGGTGGTGACCCCGATGCAGGGAGGCTCTGGGCAAATTGCCACCTTCCCACTTTGTTTCTGCAGGGTCCAGAAGCAAGTTCAGGCATTGTGGTCTGTCCCGATGTGGGCTGTCTGTCTCAGGGAGGTGCTGGTTCTTGGGGACGAGAATGACGGAGTCTTCCAAGGTTGTCAGAAGCCACTGAGTTATGAAGTGTGGCGCTGGATGTCTTCTTAAAGATAAAATCATCTTCTAAACCACATCTGCCATCCACTGCAGTCATAAGGGCTGGGAAGCAGGTGGGCGCCGCTGCGTCCAGGGAGGAGCACCCATCCGGCCGTGCGGGGCCTCGTGGGTCCAGCACTACGCGCAGTTAGCATGTTGTCTGCCGTTTCCGGAGCTTGTTTCCTGGAGGCTCACCACCTGGCCCGGGTCACTGGCAGAAGCAGAAGGGAGTGTTTTCCCTTACAAACAGTGTAGAAAAATCGAGGTGAATTATCCGGCTGCTGCGTGAGTGCTTTATTGATTACAGAGCGCCAATCAAATTAGCTGTCAGAAGAGAATGCAGATGGCACCATGTGGAATGGATTTTCTATATCCTCTAATTGCATTATTTCAATCAGCAGGTGAACATTGCATGGCCTGCAGCAGGATTGTGGGGGTGTCGGGGAGTGGGGGTGGGTTGACACGCACTGTCCGAGCCAGGCTGAGGATACAGGGTTTGAATGTCACAGGCATTTTAATATCAAGACTGAGCATTAACAAAATGGGTCCGGATTACTGGTGGGTTAGTGCAGGGCTGGGGCAGCGCTTCAAGACGCTACCCTCGCTCCCTTCCCGCCTCCCTCCCAGCCTCACCTTGGAGTTGAAGCTGTGTCAATCCCTAGAATAAGCAGATTGAAACAACTCTCTCCATCTTTTGAAGGAGGTATAGCCTGGTGCTTAAGAGCTTTCGTTCTGGCCCAGATCTCAGTTCTTCTGCTCCTCACTCGTTGAGTGACATTGGCAGGAGACTTAACCTTTCCAGTCTTCAGCTTGCTCATTTGTAACACGGGGTTTGTGGCCACGCAAACACAGAGCCATCTGGAGAATCAAAGGCGGTCATGTGTGCGTGGCGCGTGGCCGGTTTGCAGCAGCATGAGTGCTCCCTCAGCAGACCACTTTCCTTTGCCCGGGGCGCTTGAGATTTAGAAGCTCTCCAGGTTAGAATGTGGAATAGCTGATTGACCCTGGAGAAAAACCAAAATGCGTTGTTCCTCACAAATTCTTTGATTTTTGAAAAGTTCTTCTGTGTATTAGATTCTTCCTCTGATCCGGCAAGATAAACTTGTGAGCTTTTTGCAAGACCCAGCCTGGTGGACTCTGCGTCTGCTGGTGGTGGGCGTGGCTTTGTGGCGGCTCCTCATCTCCCCTCCGCTGCGCAGTGTACCGCTGTCTCCTTGATGACGCGAGTCCTGGCCGATCCCCGATGCGAGTGATACTAGAAAGCCTCCGCTGGGCTCTTCATCTCTGCGTGACCCCAATGTTTGGGTTTTCTGGTTCGGATTGTTTGTGCTGCTCCATGATGGCGTGTTCTACGTCCGGGGGAGTTGGGGCTAACAGGAATTTGGCGCTCAGGAAAAGAGTTGCCAGTGCTTTGTGGGGGGCAGTGTCGTTATCCTGTGGCTGTGGGCTCTGGGGGTGCAGCTCTGTCCATCCTGGGGCTGAAGGCCATTCACTCATCATTGAACTCCACCCCACCAAGACCCAGGCAGCACTTCTTGTCCAGTGAGGCTGCTGCACCTCCCAACTGAGGACCCCCATGAAGCTTGGGTGGAAAGAGCCAGGCAGGAGCGAGGAGGGAAGGTGGGACAGATCTGTGGGGCCTCAGCCTAGGCCACCTGAAGCGAAAGCTCCGTGGCCAGTAGCCTTGGCCTGCGGTGGCATCGTGACCCCTACACACCAGGCTCCTCCTCGAGGATGTCTCTGGCTCTCTAGGCTGCAGTCACCCGTTTCTGAGGTCAGACAGCCTTTCTGTCACCTCCCACCTGAGAGCTTCATCTCGGATGAGTGTGTCACCTCCTCCAGGCGAAAGGAGATGGCAAAGTCGGGAGGCTGCCATAGATGGCATCAGGGCCCAGCTTGCCATTTGCAGAGAAAGAATTGGTTCTTTGGCTCTGGAAACACAGCTGCTCTCATATCTACACTATGGCCACACAGTGGGTGGTACAGGCAGAGAGGGGGCTGGGGAGCCCTTTTAAGTCCTAGGAGACTCACTTCATGCTCCACTCTTGGGTGCTGGGGTCTCCACCAAGGCCTTGGTCTGGCCTGCCCAGATCACAGGAGGAGAGCAGAGGGTCAGACCCTGTTCTCCCCCATACCACACCCTTCTCGGGGGAGGCTGGGGTCTGCACAGGATATGTTCTCTGATTTGTAAGAACACACACACAAACAAGCAAGCGCCAGCGAGTTCACAGTTCACAGTACTAAACTCTTCAGAGAGAAAACTCCAAGGAAATCTAATTAGGAGGCCTGTAATCCAATAAGTCCCTGTGCTCTGGGACTGTGTCTTGTGCAGGAGAGCGAGAGAGACTGGGTTGTGGCAGCCCCGACTTCTTCCATCTGGCTTGGAGGGCGCTCCAGGGGAGGGCGGCCTGCCTGGGATGCTGATGGACGCCTACCCTCCCTGAGCTGGAGGCAGGCCGAGCTAGTCCTGAGAGCTTTTGGGCCGCTCTGAGCCTGGAGGACTGTAGACACTGCGCAGGCGGCCCTGGGGCGTCCTCTGCCCCTCCTTCCTGAGAGTGTCCTCTGTGGGCCCACCTTCAGCGTCGGGATGCTGACTTCTCTCCGAAACAGCCTCTCACCTTGTTGGATCCATGATGGACACTGCCGAGGCTGGAGTCCATCTGATGTCCATCTCCTCCTGTCCCCTGGGAGCCAGGCTTCAGTGTGGACACTGGCGAGGTGCAGTGGGGAAGGTGGCCGGCGAAGCCAGGAGGACCAGAGACTTTGGATCTACTTCCTAGGCTTGGCTCCTATCTGTTCCGTCCCCTGCCTCTGCTCCAGCAGGCCCCTAGCTCACACCCAGGGACATCCCCCGTCTGCACTGTGGTGCGGGGACCACTCACTGTGCATCCCTGTGAGTGCTGAGGTGGCCCCACGTGATGGGTGACTGGTGAATAACTAAAGCATCAGTGCTTCCAAATACTGTACTTTTGTCTAGACTAGCGGATACACGGTTGCTTTAATCTCAGTTTTTCTCTGCTGTTGTTTCAACCATTGAAGAGAGGCCCAGTTACACAGTGAGGAGTCATGTGGTCATGGCTCTTAACCTTTGTCAGAGCCTGTGGGCTGGAAATGCAGGAGTGAGCCAGGCACATGAAGGATGCTGGAATTGAAGTAATGATGGGTAGCCTGGACTTTAAAACAGCCTCCTAAGTAAGGCTTTGTTGCCTTCAGTCTTGCTTCCTACAATTCCTCTTTGACACAGTAGACAGAAAGATTTTTCTGGAACACAACTGAGCACGTCCACCCTGGTTTCAAAGCCTGCGCTCTGCGAAAGTCTCTTTGGCGTGACCTGCAAGGCAACGCACGAGGGGGTCCTGGGACTCTCCATCCTTAGGCCCAGTCCTGTGCTGTCCCTCCCTCGACTGGTTAAGGCCAGGGCTGGTGGAGTGTGGGTAACAAGTAGTTCTACCCACTGACCATCTTTGCATTTCCAGCACCAGAGACTGAAGATTTGACTTACCGAGTCAGGAAACTGGAGGTGGAGGGGTGAATGCCAGCTTTGGCAATTCCGTCCTGACTTAGCTTTGCTTGCTCTCTTCTTCTTTCAGCTGAGCTGGTGCACTGGGACAGGTCTCAGGAGATACTTTCCCAAGGCTTGGGACCTTATAAACTGAGGGGTAGTAAAAGTCAAGTGCATAACACACAAAGATGTGGGGTACCTCTTCAGCTTGTAGAAGCCCCAGTTTGCTTGTGACCTGATAGTCCTACCTTCACAGGTTGGCAAATAGGTTTTTCTATTGCTGGAGTTGCAAAGAAGTATTTTAGACCCTTGTTAACAGATGATGACTCAGAGGCAGGAAGGGAGCGGCAGAAATGCAAAGTGGCAAAGGTTGTTTGGGGACGGGCATCCATTTTGATGAAGGAAAATAAAAAAAATAAAAAAGAAAAACAGGAAAGAATGGCTCATGGAATATCTATGGCATCTTCTTTCTAAACTTGTGCTGGTTATAAGGAGGAGTCAGGCACCAGCTGCTTACCAGGGGACTGGCTTCTGATGGATGTTGATGAAGAGGGGCTTTCCTTTGATGTGAGAAAAGGGAGATCATGTTGGGGGTATTTCTTGATAAGGAGCTCCACAGAGTCCCCTGCTTTTTGAGATTCTGTATGTCACAGCCCTGTGCTTGTTCTCACACTAGCTTGCTGGTTTACCTTCATGATGACGAGCTCTCACTTGACATCTTCCCCAAAGGCAACAGAGTGCAAAGAGAGAAAAGACGCAGAGGCAGCAGCTGAAGGACTGACCATGGATCATGGGGGCTCTTGGAGAAGGCAGCTCAGCAGATGGCTTCGGAGAAATTAAAGATATTATAGAAGAAAACAATGAGCTGAGAAAGAAGCATACATATGCAAATTGAAGGGGCTCAGTGGGCTCCAGGCAAGATAAATAGAATGAGATCGATATGAAGCTGTAGCCTGGCAACCGGTTGAAACAAATATGTATGATGAAAAAGTTCAGCATACACAGAAGCAGAGAGTTAGTATAGCAACCTGCCCCCCACTCTGTCCCATACCTGCCCTCCAGATTTTAATAGTCATCAAATGTTGCTGCATTTGCTTCATTACCCCCTTTTCTTTTCTTCTTCCCTTTTTTGTCCTTTAATTTTTGCTGAAATATTTAAAGCAAACCTCTGATGTCATATCTCTCTACATTTTTAGTAAACAACTCTAAAAATGTGCACATTTTCTCACATGTCTATGACGCACCTGATGACATCAACAACAGGCTTTAGTATTGTCTAATGCCTACCTATAGGAAAATTTCCCAGTAGGTTTTCAAAAGGTCTTCACGATTGGTTAGTCTTAGTGATGATCCAAAATCCGTATGTTACATTTGTTTATGAAGGTGGTTTTTTAGGATATGTCCTCAAGTTTCTTGACATTCTTGCCTTTGAAAAGGAGACTCCCCTCTCCTCGAACATGGGCAGGATTTTATGCCTTGTGTTCCATAAAAATGTGACTATGGCAGGAGGAGGAGAAGGTGACTTCCAAGGCTGGGTCTTGAAAGACATTGGATCTTCCTCCTATACTCTCTTGGCAGTTCACTGTGGGGGGAGCTGGGCAAACCATGAATGTACTCAGCCTGTGGAGAGGGCCTCAGGGCACAGACCTTGGCCAACAATAGGACCCACTTGCTGGCGCTGTGGGTCCATGAACGAGGACGCGTATCCTTAGTTGCAGGCAAACCTTCAGCTGGATCTGCGGCTCCGGCTCACACTTTGCCTGTCCCGTCCTGGGAAGCCCTGAGCCTCTGCCACCTCGCCAACTCAGCTCTCAGTTCTTAGTACTCAGAAATTGTGAGATAATAAATGTTCACTGCTGCTCTAAGCCTGAAAATTTGGCAGTGATAGATACCTAGTTATTTTTCTAAAGTCTAAAATCATTGGTGAGCACAGAGCTGGGAAAGTTGTCGCAAACCTCGTAGGCAGGTTAAGTAAGTGTGGCGTGATTAGCCCCATATTTGAGGTGCAACTCAAAGGTCTAGAAAAATGGCAGAATCACATGCTCGCACGATGTTTGGTTTCTTTGCACTGACAGCCCCAGTCTGTATTGTGGACCATCAAGATTCAGGATGAAAATACAGAGGAGGGAAAATCCTGGGATTCTTTTTCTAGGGATGTAACACATATGTGCCAATAAAAAGTCTGTTTCGGTCTAGCCCTGCTATTGTGCTCCAGACATTGAGTCAGTGGTGGTGCAAAATATCCCACCGTTTGGATTTTCCAACTTCCTTCTAATGTCATTTAACTTGCTCTTTTGACCTCCCTGATTCCTGCAAATAAAATCCATCCTAGAATCTACATTTTGGTGCAGTGTCTTTGACAGGAAAATGTCTTTGGTGTTTGTGCACGAAGTGGTGAGGGTCAGGAGGCTCCTGGTGTCTGGGTGTATCATGCTTAGTGGGGTGAAGACTGTCAGTGGGTGCGGGGTGTCTGGGAACATTTTTGAGCTCATAGACAGAGGGAAAAATGCCGTGTGCAATTGTGCAGTTAGAAAAACTCAACAGCCCGCTGTGGGACAAAGTTGGAATCTAAGAATTTTAGAACCAACCAAAGTGGTTTTTTGGTGTGAGTGAAGGCAGCACAATGATGGATTCTGATATGCAAAAGTTCAGAAATATATGCCAACCACTTGTATTTCTTGGGGGATAAAAGACCTCGACAGTGTATGTAATTTATTCATGAATTCATCTGTTAGTTCAACAAATATGTGAGAACTTCCCATGCGCCCAGGCACCATGCTAGGTAGGGATTAGAACTTGAGCTATTCAGGGCCTGGAGGGGCCGTGTGTGCAGTGGAGGGCTGGGGGCAGGCCTGAGCAGGTGACACACAGTGAGACGTCCGAGCAGTTGCGGCTGCTCCCAGCCAGCCCAGGGGCCCCCTCTACAGGGCTACCTGATTGCAGGTGGGGCCAGTGAGCTCAGCTACCCCCGGCTCTGGGCAGTGCAGGTGTGTGGAGTCCCTCTGCTGCAGGAGCCCTGAACAGGTGCAAGAGATGAGAGTGGGGACAGTGCTGGCTCCTCAGCTGGACTGGCAGCAAAAGTTGAGTGGCCCAAAGCTGGCAAGCAGGGGACCCTGGAGGAAGGGTCCCCTGTGCATATGGCAGGTAGCAGTGCTCGTGGGGGGGAGGGTGGTTCTATTGCAATGAGAGCTGGGAGCAGAACCTGCTGATGGGTGAGCCTTCTTGAAGGTTCTTGCCCTGTTCCTGGAGATGGGCTAGGCACTGTGGAACAGACAAGTCCCAAGGGTGGGCAGGCAGCAATAGAGAGGGTGCCTCAGTAGCCCTCATCTACTGCCGTATGTCTCTTGTCTCCTCCCTCTAGGGTCTGCTGATGTGGCATTACCCCTTGCAGGGCCAGCTTCCTCAGGACCACAGGGAGCTCCACAGTGCTCAGAACACAGGCCTACGTTGTAGTCTCTACTGCAAGCCACCTCTCCTTAATCTAGTACCCAGGCCCGCAGGCCCTGAGTCTGACGGAAGGTTTCCTGCTTCTTTGGCAACTGGCTCTGGATTGAGGTTTCCCACTGAGTGTGACCATCAGCCACAGAAGCACAGGGGGAGCTCATGGGTTGGCTATGTGTAGCTGTGGCGACCAGAGGTCCACAGGGGTTGAGAGTGCTTATCAGATAATGCCTGAGCTGGAGTCTCTCCTGCCCACTGGCAGGAATGGCTGGAGAGGCTTTAGAGCAGCCGGAATGATAGACGGAAGGAGAAGATGGAGCATCAATTTTAGGGTAACGGGAAAGTGCTCTTATTTCTCAGTGAGTGAATCTCTGGTCAGAATTAGAGTAAGTGCCTGTACCCTGGAAGGTAGTATCTGTGCTTTCTCCCTGGCGAGCTGCTCCCTGCGCCTTTGGGAGATGCTCTGCTACTGAGAGGCTATTACGCCCCTCTTCCCCTCACCCCAGCATTTCCTTTGTCCTGCTTTAGCTCATTTCCTTTTTCTTTATTGCTGCTTTCAAGAGTCAGCATAAAAAAAACCCTGAGCCCCATAACTCCCTTTGCTTTCCACCCTGACCAGGACTCAAATACTGTTTGTTGTTATTTTTTCTTGTCTGTGTATAAACTTCCATCTTGTCCACTCCCTTCCACTTTCTAGATGTTGTACAAAGAGACTAGACCAGGTGTCAGAATGGATATGTTGGACTGTGCTGTGTGGCCTTGGGCCATCTCTTGACCTCTCTGGTCTCCTACCATACTCTCCTCCTCAGTCTACCCTCCCTCCTGTGCCGTGTGCAGCAGCGCTCACTGAAACAGTGTTTTGAATCTTCCGTAGAGTGTGGGTGATTAGCTCTATGTTCATCCCTGCCTTCAGGTCAGAGCGCATCCGGGCTTGCCCACAGACCATACTCAGTGGGATACTGTTGGATTTGATCGCGTGTGTTCGTGCTAAATTGTATCTTGTTTTTTCAGCCCATCTCTGTTGCTCATATAGAGGGAAACTGAGGGAGCCCTGTCCCCACACACAGACTATTGGGGACCCCAGTGCAGAGCAGGGTCAGGGCAGGCCAGTGGCCCTGACACATCCTAGTCAGGGCAGAGTGTGTGTGCTGGTCCCCAGGTGCCAGCCCCCTTTCTCTGATCTGAGACATGTTCAAGGCTTTCTGCATCTCTTTCATGATTGTATTTCCAAATCTTTTTTTTAGGTTTGTTTCATTTTCTGCTTTTCAGGTTCTACTGTGTTCTCTAATTGCTCCAGAAGCCAGGCAGATGGGCTGGTTTCTTTAGCCAAAAGGAAATTTAAAAATCATCTCAGAGTAAATGGGAGGCTCAGATGTTTCAGTTAACTTACACGCCTCTCCTCAGTGGCCAGTTTGCCATCATGAGAACTTTCTGTTTTTTAATAAGCCATCTGGGCCTGGCCATACCTCCCTCCAGAAGGTGTCTAGCAGCTTTGCTGGAGCTGGTGAAGGAAATGTTGGCCGGAAATGGCCAGCTGGAATGGGGGTTCCCTGGACTTGTGTGGAATTGAGGATGCCAGATCATTCTGGCCCAAACCTCCATCTGCAGCAGGACCTGTGGCCCGGAGGACAAATGAACCGCCAGGGGCACACGGTTGGGAATCACAGCGAAGGCTCCCGACGCCTGCTTTATTTCCTTTCTTTAGATCACAGAGCCTGTCACAAAGAAGGGTCCTAGAAAGACGCTGTTGGAAGAGTGAATGAGTGACCTTCCAGAGGAATTTCTTGAGTATTGGTGAGAGGGTCATGGTTGAGAGGCTTGAACTCCTAATCTCTCCACTCTGGAAATCTTCAGCCACTGCCCAATAAGAAGCTGATTCAGTTACATCCTCCCGTATCACTTCAATATCTAGTCTTCAGTCTCTGGTTCCAGGACCTCAGTCAGTTCATCTAAGGAGAACTAAGACCTAAAGGAGACTGTTTCATCCAGGTGAACCACTTACTAACTTGATTCTGGTTTGTTCAGTAAAAGCCAATTTGTAAGTTTGCCAGTTGTAAGCGAACAAGGGGCCTACCAGATGACCAGGTGGTCTTGTTGCTCAGCTGGAGAAGGTTGGAGTATGGAGCTCTACTCTAACCATCAGACGATTGTCCTGTGAGAGAGAACATGAGCAAGGAGTGTAGGGTCACCTTAGGGATGTTCCTGCCCAGCTCGCCCCTCTGTGCCTTCTTCTAAGATCCAGGGTATTTTTAGAATCTGGCATCTCCTCCTCTGAATGAGGGAATGGGGTAGTACGAAGAACAGGACTCTCTGAATCTCCTTGCTTTTTGAATCATGATCTTGACATTTTCTTCTCTCCTCCCATCATTAGTAGGGTGTGTTGGTGGTGGTTAAACTTATGACTTAGTCTATAGGTGGCAGAATATTGAGGTCGGAGAAATGAATGTGACCCTGTCATTTGCTCTTGGGCTTGAAATTGGATGCAGTAACTAGCTATTCTTTGGGCTGTTGTTTTTGAGAAGAGATGAGATGGTAACACAATGTTAGGTGGAGGAATGTTGAAAAAATGTCTGTAGGGGGCCTCCCTGCTGGCACTAGGGTTAAAGTCTCATCACTGTCAAGCTATCACCAGCCACTGTGGCCTGAGTTCAATCCCTGGCCAGGAGCTGACCCACATGGCGCAGCAGACCTCTCCTGCCTCGCCCGCTGCTCCCCTCAGCAGTGTGTTTCAATCTGCCTGTTCTGCTCCCCACTCTGTTGCTGTTGAATCCTCTCACCCCTGCACCTCTGGCCTGTACCCTAGATCTTGTATGCATAAACAAATAAAAATAAATCTTTAAAAAAAAGTCTGTAGGGAAACCTCCACAGTGACCATGTGCTGGTCACTGACAGGGCTCCAGGCTCTGTGCTAAACTTCACATGCGTTGTGTTTACTCCCCCCAGGCACAGGACTACTACCCTGGTTTCACATATGAGGAAACAGACACAGAAAATATAAGTCGCTCCCCCAAGGTCATACATTGGTCAAACCAGGATTCTGACTTGATATTGTGGTTATGTTATTGGACAAAGGGAGGGGCACCCCAGGACCCCTAAACCTGCACGCTCTAAATGGGTCTGCCATCCACCATATAAAAACAAAATATACTCTAGCGTGTAAGACCTTCAACAGAAAATAACTTCAATACAATTAGTGTGTAATAATAAAATTAATGTGAAATAGAAATGAGAGAAGAAAAAGTACATAATTTCAAATATCAGTCGTTTCCAAAGGTAGCCATCCCCTCATGGGTAAATGCCCAGCCAAACAGGGATAGCCCAATGCAGGACTGCCGGGGCCCAAAAGCCTGCCAGAAATCTAAGGCACCTTCTGGTGGGGACCCATAGGAAATGCATAGAAGGGGCCAGGAAGTCTGGAAGGTAAAGAACAAAAACAAAACACAAGTCAAGATAAAGGCTGCCATTGGGTCTCTCACCCACATCTCGTCTCAGGTGTCTCCTTCTATGTCCCCCAAGACCCTGGTACAAGTCCAAGGCTGAGAAGCAAGCGTGACTTTTTCTCATGTCCCCTGCTCTGTGGCCTCTCGTCTTCCTAGTCCCCAGCTTTTGTTTCCTCTCCTCTCTACATCTTCTCTTGCTTGCTGCTCAGTCCTTTTTCTTAGTCTCTGTTCTCGCTCCCGGCCCTGCCCAGCTCCTCCCTTCCTAAGGGTGGGGCGGGGGACTTACACCGTCACAACTACACAGCCCTGAGTATGTGCCCATGTGGACAGGCCTGTGTGCACATGTGTGTGCGTGTTCTTAGGTCTACGGCAGCCAGGGGTGCACACGGCCTGCTGCTTTTACTTACGCTTCCTGGCGTTTCCTCCCCTTCTCTGGGAAACACACTCCTCTTGACTCTTGGGGGCTTTTCTCTACCTAGTCTCAGGCACTGTTTGCAGCACACGTGGTGGGCACGTGGCTGACATGGCCCCATCTGACACTTCCCACTGGACTGGTGTCCCGAGCGCTGGGCAGTGCCCTTGGCCCGTTTTAGTGCCCCTTGCTGCCCAGTATCATTCCTCATTTCCTTCCGCTGTACATTGTGTACAACTGCAGAACCTCATCCGATATCCTCCCACCTCTTTTTTTCCTTCCAGCAGCTCAGTGTGGTCGCAGATCGCTCTGTCTCCAAGTCACTTCATGCCACCTTGCATCTCCGAGGGAAGCTGGTCAGTTCAGGGACAGCCGTTGCCTCGCGCAGGCTCGTGCAGTTCTCTTTAAGGAAGGTGTTTCCCTCTGGAGACCCAGGAGTCCTGATCCTTCCAGTTCTCTTTCCAGTCACCAGGGAGCGTGGAGCCTTCCTTCCAAGGAGAAAGTTGGGGTGCTTTCTCCAGCACCTAGTTGCCTAGCGATAGGGTAGTATGGGCCCCTCCCGGGACATTTTCTGGGACTGCTGAGCATTGAAGGTACATCGATTCCCAGACATTCTAGCTGTGGAGGCCCCGACTTGGAGGCAGGGGGATCTGCTGTGGTGTGGGGAGATGTCGCTCCCCCTGGCTCTCGCCCAGAGACGCGGGAGCAGGCCGCTTGGCTATGCAGTGATTGTTGGCTGAGTGCTCTTAACCTGTGAAGTGAGGAGCCCTGTCACTCGCTTTTCTCACTCCTGTGGCCACTCCCAGGCTCGGAACAAATCTATGGGATGACTGCTTCAGCTGGCTGGAGTTCCACCAGCCCTGCAGGCCCTCTCCCTGCTCAGGACCAGCCTGTGGACAGAAACCCCAGGGCTGATAACCAGGCAGCTGCTCCCCTCATCTTGGTCCTTTCTCACCTCGCTGCTCTTTACATGTAAAGCCTGCCTGTGAGTTCGCGCTGCCCCTCTCTGCCCATCCCTGCCCTGTCAGACTCAGAATCCTGAGGGGCTCTAGGGGTGATGCTGGGTCCCAGACGGGCTGCTGCTCCCATCCTCTTGGTTTTCCTAACGCTTCCCTGGGAGCCTCTTACCTGCCAGCCTCTGCCCGCTGCCCCCCTCCTGCTCACCTTTTGAGGCTCCGCAGGTTAATTTCAGCTGCATAAAATGGGACGACCTCTGGTTCATGTGGCGACGGCCCTTTTCAAACTAATGTGAGATGGTTCCGGGGTCCGGATTGGGGGAAGGTGTTTATTTCCTGCTTTACTGTCTTCCTCCTGACTTGGAAGCTAAGGTGTTGGTGCATCTTCACCTCGCTAGTCCCGAAAGGACCTATTAATTCTGTCTCTAGCTCGTACGGCAGCCTCTCCTGACCCTGGGCTCTTGGAGAGATCACCCAAGGGCTGACGCTTCACGGAGAGCCTCCTCCACGGGTCCTGGTGACGCGTGCTCCCCAGGCCTGTCTGGTGGGGAGTGGGTGAGATGCTGATGATTTTGGCCTGCAGAGCCTGGGCGCCACTTCCGCCTCCATACGGTTCCAGCCAGGTGACTGCTTCAGGGATGGAAGAGAAGGTTGTGGTGGATTTTTCTTTTTTTAAGTTTCAACTAATGTTCTTACCTGTCTGCTATAATTTCTTAACCCCCATGGGGAAATAGCCATCTCTATTTCGGCTTCCATGAGGGTCAAGCTAAATCTCAGAGCTGTTGAAATGCTTTTTGTTTTTGCCAAGTTGGAGCTTCCCCATTTTGTTTTCTGTTGGAAACTTCTGAAAGTCGATGCCTGTCTGGGTTCCTGCATCTTCTCTTTGTCTGGGCCGCAGTTAGCTCTGGATGTGGGATGTGGTTTGTATAATGCGAAGACATGATTGAGAATAAAGCGATGGCTCCCCACCTGCCTCTTGCTTTCGACTGTGGAGTTAACACACCGCCGTGCCATGGGTTCCAATTTGTAGCTCACTCACAATTCAAACATTAACATAGGAGGCCCCAGACTTTGAAAAAAAAAAAAACTACCTCGAAACTGCTTTTATATGAAACAGTGCTTTATCTGGCATGTGAAGTGGTGATATGCCTTTCTTAATTTCATTCAGCAGAGGATGAGAGTAAAAGAAAGGATTGTTCAAACTGGCTTTATTTTCAATATTTGAAGTCTGATTGGTTTTACAAATTGAATCTCTTCATCCTTTTTTGAAGCTGAAGGTGTATTATTCAGCTGGGACCCTCTTCCTGCACAAGGAGCTCTATTTGGAGCCAGCGGTCCTGCCTGTCTTGAATCTATCCCTTCATTATTTCAGTGCACACCACACTAAAATATGTTAAACCCCACAACTGAAAGAAATGCCCTAGAGCCACACACACAAAAATCCTTTTGCTGCTGCTTTTGGCTCATTCATGGGGATAAAGGAAATTGGGATAATCCCCAAAGCAGCAGCATTTCCTGGAGGAGACTGAGGATGGGCTCGCCATGGGGGCCTGGGGGAGAAGCTACCCTTCCTTTCTTGTGGATGGGGCCCACCAGCTCCAAGACCACCTCTGCAAGGAAGGTGTTCACTGCACTGTCAACTGTGTTATGTTCAGGGGTGGATGTTGTCTCTTGATACCAGCTGTGCCCAGTGTCTGGCAAGGCTGAGTGAGTCCGATGAGTGGCATGGCTGGGCTGGTCATCATTTTTTGAGCCCAGTTTCCCTCTTGTATGTGTAGGCGAGGTGGGTACAGATGTGGGGGTCACACATAGGGATACCATTGAACTCATAGGGAGGTCAGTTCCACATGGGGGTATTAGCCAAGAGCTTAGCCTTGGAACAGTAACGAGGATGGTGTTCATAATGGGTATGTACTTAGCTGGCCTGACCTGGGCGCTGGGGGTCAGAGCAAAGACTTTGGGAGAGAGATGATGGAAGTGGTTCTCTACAGTGCTACCTCAGGAGTGATACAGATGTTGATAAAACTAGACCCCCGGATCAGCAAATGCACGTCCTTCTGCTGCCCATGCCAAGGTAAACTGCCCTTTTCCGTGAGCTTGACTGCCGTTTTAGCATCACGAAGACGGCTGTAGTCCCACACACCTTCACACCCTCTCTCAGAGATCACACAGGGCACTATTAATAACACCCCCTGCCACCGGGTAGATAGAGCGTCACCCTCTTCCAAATCTCCACATCTGTCTTAGTGTTTTATTATCTCTGTTCACACTTCTCTGAGTGCCAGTGTGAGGTCCAGGCCAACTCCCCCGGAGTTGAGAAGACCCCAGCTGGTAACCCAGGGCTGTTAGCCAGGATTTGGTTAAAGGCAGCAGCCAGGCAGAGGCAAGGCTTTGAGGTTGATTGTCTCTGCAATTAACAATTTAAAAGCCTGGCGTGTGTGTCTGAAAGGTACTCCTCTCCTAAACAAAACAAATCACAGACCTGAGGAGTGGGTGGTGTGGAGAGCACATCTCTGGGTAAAGCAGTCACTTACTGACAGGCTAACGCTGCATCTCAGTAATAGGCCATTTTCCCCATCGCTGCACAGAACCAACCAACCTCCAAGTTGCACCCAAGTTCTCTTCTCTGGATCTAGTTCGAGCTTTTTTTCTGGCAAAGTCAACACAGTGAAACTTGCTGCACTTTGAAATACCCTCTCTCGATGGTGTTCTAAATTTTATATGAAAACAGAAAGGACCTAGCATAGCTCAGACAATTGAAACGGGAGCAATGAGGTTGGAGGACTTACTCTGCCGGACTGTCAGATGTGCCATAAAACGACAGTCATCCGGACGGTGTGGTACTGGCACGAATAGAGACATGTAGACTAATGAAACAGCATAGAGCCAGAAAGAGACTCTGGCCCATGTGGGCCATTGATTTTCCACAGAGATGCCAGGCGCTTGATGGAGAGATGGCAGTCTTTTTCAACACAATGTGCTGATTCAGCTCGAGACTCCTCTGGGGAAAAAGGTCCTCAACTTTGACCTCTTGCTGTACACAAAAGTTAACTCAAAATGGATCATTGACTTAAATGTAAATGTTCGAACTATAACAGTTCCAGAAAAAAAAAATAGGGGCATTCTTCTTGACTTTAGGTTAGACAAAGATTTGTAGGACACTAAAAGCACAAATTAGAAAAGATAGCATTGATTTTATCCAAATTTAAATGTTCTGCTTTTTAAAGATACTCTTGAAGTCAAACCACAGACCAAAAGACAATATTTTCAATATATATTTCTGACAAAACTCGTAGATCTAGACTGTATAAAGAATACTTACAAATCAATAATACAGAGAGAAGTAACCTATTTTTTTATCATTATTTGAAAAATATTTTATTGAAGTAACATTGGTTTTTAACATTATGTAGGGGTCAGGTAGATAACATTAAATTCAGCATCTATAGAGACTGTCATGACCAGCTTTAAATAAACTCGGAGCCTCTCTCCATCACCACCGCATTGGCTGGTCCACTTCCCCTTCCCCTCTAGTAACACAACCACACCTCATTGCAGAGGGACCCTTATGCCTTGCAGGTTAGAATGTACATTACAACCACTTTATGAAAAAGCTTGGCAGTTTCTTATAAAGTGAGAAATACACTATAACAAGACCTGTCAATTCTACTCCTTAGTATTTATCCACATGAAATGAAAACATGCTCATCCCAAAACTTGTACCTAGAAGTGCATAACAGCTTTATTTATAGTAATTAAATATCAGAAGATGTCCATTAGCAGTTGTATGGATAATAGATTGTGGTATTTCCATACAATGGAATACTACTCAGCAATGAAAAAGAATAAATTACTGATAAATGTAATCACATGGATGATACTCAAAAACATTATGCTGAATGAAAGAAGTCAAGATAGCAGAGAATGCGTGATATTTTGTTTATTTGAAACCTTAGAAGAGACAAATCTCATGTATGTTTCTGTAGAGCAGATTGGTGTTTGCCTGAGGTCAATGGGATGGGCTGAGAAGGGATAGTAGGGAACTCTGGAATGTTTGGAACTTGGAAATGCTTTATATTTTTCTTGCAGTTTGTGGCTATACCAGTGTACAAATATGTTTAAAAAGGGTGCAATTTATTGTAAGTTGTACCTCAACAATTAATAAATACAAAACAAAACACATTTAAAAATAAGTTAGCATATTTCTGCTATGCTAGTGCAACAATGGAATTAACTTGAAAAAAAAAAAAAGGAGCACCTCTCACAGGTCTTTTGAACTTCTGAAGTTAGGGCCCATAATGGGTGTTGTCTGTGATGACTCCCCTCTCTCATAGCCCCTCTCCCCAAAACTTGCTGTCTAGATGGGAGTCAGAGAAAGCTATAGTCCAGAGAAAGCCTACCTGTAGGGTCACTCTACCTCAAGAGAGACTAACATTCAGGGACCAGGTCGGGAATTTGCCAAAAAACCAGCAGGCCAAGGGGCAGATATTTAGACTGAATAAAATACTGGTTTGCAAGGTCTTACTCTGAGTCAGTAATTTAAGAAATGCTTTCTTGAAAGTGTCTCTTTTTTTCAAAAGTGGAATTGGGTTTTGTGGTCCAGAAAAGTGAATATTTGGAGTCGCTTTCCACTAGACTCTGAGCCTCACAAGAAAGAGACGTTGTCTTGCCGTTCCCAGTGCTCAGTGCCTGGCGCACATGGGATTCTTCATGAATATTCTTTGATTGATTGTATGATTAGGTGAAGTCAGGATGAACGGATATGTTTATCCAGTGTGCCTGTCACGATAAACTAGGTTATGCTGCAGTAACACACACCCTCTGTGTCTCCGTTTGCTGGCAGACAGAAGTTCTCCTTTCACAAAAGACTACAAGGTCCTCTCTGACTGCTGGGGGCTGGAAAACACAGTTTCCCATGTTCCCAGACAAGAAGGGCTGTGAAAGATTTGCTGAGCACCGAGCATTATTTCCGCCATATTGAGTCTTGACTAGGTTAAGCTTGCTGCTTCAAGCAAGCCTCTACTGATGGCCTGAGGACTTTTGCAAAGCTGAGCCTCTTGGGAGAGGAACTAAGATTTCCTGATGTCTCTGTCAGAGGCCAAACTCACTGGTGCTTTTTTTTTTTTTTTAAAGATTTATTTTATTTTTGTATACAAACTGGGGAGCAGGCCAGAGGTGTGAGGCAGTGAGAGTTCACCAGAGACAGAGTGGGGAGCAGAACAGGCAAATTGACTGAAATACACTGATGAGGGGACCAGCGGGCAAGGCAGGAGAGGTCTGCAATGCCATGTGGGATTCTCCCCAGCCGGGCATCGAACTCACGCCGCAGCCACTGACAGCTCCACAGCACTGCTCTTAACCCATTGTGCCACCAGGGAGGCCCCTCACTGGTGTTTTTACACTTTAGCTGTGCAGCTTCCGTCCTGCAGCATGCTTGCCGAGCTTTTGTCGGAAGAGCTAAAGTTCTGACCCACTCTTTGAAGCTTGCTTAAGAGTTATTTCTTCCAGGGACACATTCCTTGTCTGTGGCCATAACTAACTGCACAGGGATGCCATTGCTTAAGTGCACTTGCATAGTTTCTAAGGATTGTCCCCCAATTAGTTCACAAATTCTTAGAGAGTTGCTATCGTGCCTGCTTCTGTTCCGTTTTCTAGTGAGGACTCTGCCCAAGGTGGAAGCTCAATAAATTAGTGTTTTCAATAGACACCGGTGGAACAAACCAAGGGGAAGCACCCGTGGTGAGCCGAGCGGGGGGTCAGAGCAGCCCAGCGGTAGCAGATGTGGGGCTGCACATGGTCTCCTTGTCCCTTTAGCCAATGGTTGGGATGGATTTTACATGTCTGCCTCCGCGTGATGTGGAATGGGTATTTCTTCATTTGTCACACACCTCCCAGTTCCCACTGGGCAAAGCCAAACCAGGTGAGCCCTGAAAAATAAAGACTTGCGGGTCGTGGCTGCTTGTCCTCTGAGAAACTAGGGTGCTCTGGCCCCTGGTCCCTTCATTACCAGCCTAAGTGATGTTAATCTGCCCTCTTTCCCCAAAGTTGAGGCTGGAGCATAATGAACAAAAAGCTTAATCACTCTGGTATCAAGATATTCCTTTCCGTCTGTGCAAATGTTCTTGGGTGTGTAATGTGAACATGCTGCACTCATTTGGAGCCATTGTTCTCTCTAAATGAGAAAATGCAAATGAGGCACTCAGGGTACCACGCCATAACTCGCTGCATAAAATTCTTGACATCAACATGAAGCTACTTAGCATAATTTTCCTGTTAATAAACTGCCAATTTAGTCGTTTAGGTTTCAGCGTCTAAAGAACACAACAGCATCAGGCTGGATTTTTTCCCCCCTCCATATATGCCTGAGTTTATTATTTTGATGTTTATGTTAAAACATAGGAAATTGGAGTTTATGCGATTATTTGGAGATCGACCCTAATTTGCTTACTTTCATAATTCAGGGAATCTTTGCTCATTTGAAAATGAAAACAACATTTTTTTCAGTGCATTTTCTTCTATTCAGGACAAAATCTCCATATTTAAAATGACTGAAGAACATTTTGAGGATTGAGTCAGTCTACACCGAAGGCATCGCGGCAGGGGTCCATGCCTGCGCGCCCCACGTGGAAGCCTTGAGGGGACAGGGAACTCCAGGGCTTAAGGGGAACCTCGGAGATGCCTGGGATCCCAGGTAGGTGCGAATGTCTCATTTCCAGAGGCCTCTCCCGCAACGTGTGCTCTCGCCCTTCCTGGCCATGGGCCAGCCTTGCTAGCCTCCTTCCGGTCGCTCACCTCTTCATTCAGGGACTTCCCCCATTACCCATTGTGTGCCAGTCATGGAGGTGATGCTGGGGTCACTTACTCTAGTGGGGGAGACAGATGTTACACAGTGAGCCTTATTGCCACCAATCAAAATGCAAAGCAGGAAGCGCTGTGCTCTTGGGGAATAACGGCTCAGACTAAGTTCCTGCCTTTGAGAGCATTCAGTTCAGGCTGATTCAGGTAACCATGGCCGGGTGGAAGTTTACCATGTTTAAGTTACGCGCCAAGTTTGGCAGTTCTCCAGGCTGTTGTGAAGTATAGATGCAGCTGTTTGGGGCCTGACAATGCAGAACAATCAGCTTCTGGGCGAGATGGCTGGAGGAGAGCCCAGACTGTCCCCTGCGGCCACCTATTAGATGCAGTAGCTTTTATGTAGATTCCTTAGATCTTTGTAGCATACCATGATGATGTCTACAAATACAGATCATTTTATTCATTCCTTTGAAAAAAAAAAAAGAGCGTGAGCTTCGGACTGGGCAGCATGGCAGGGTCTGCCCTGCACGCCCACAGTGTGCGCCTCGGCCTCCCATTTGTAGGCCGAGGACCGAGTCACAGCTGCTGGGAGGATTAAACGGACCGGCGGGTCGCAGTAACTGGCATGTGCAGCGTTACTGGGCAGAGGGTCCAAAACTGTCAGGAGGTCAGTACCTCTCTCTTGGCTTCTGGATCTCGCCACCCACTGCCACAAATGCAAATCAAAAAATACTATGTTAACCAGCTGGGTAGAGTGCAAGGGAGAGGTCCAATTACCTCAGTGGTATAAAGTAGAGCTGCTGTTCCAGGAGCTGGCAGGGCGCAGCAGGGGTCTGTGCTGCTGAGGCCTAGTCACCTGGTATGGGGGCAGCAAGGGCCCACGTGGTGGGACGGCTGTTAGCTAATGAAAGAAGACTGAGCCTATGGGCACCTCTTCCTAATAAAAGCTCCCCAAATGGTCACCCAGCTCGCCTCCTTCGTGGCAGCCCCCTAATTCAGACATCGGTGCTGTTCAGGCCACGGCACTGGTAGGTGTCATTCTCTCCTTCCTGAGGTTTGTCCAGACGTCAGGAGGCAGAGTTGGGCCCCTCGTTCTGGCTGGGTGAGGTTTGGGCCCAGCCAGAGGCCATGCCCCGAGGCCTGGGAAAGGCAGGACTGAGCCGTCCTGGCTGCTGCCACAGAAGGGCCTTGATAAGTCGTGATTACTCCATGTTTCCACCAAGGTAGGAGCGTGTTGCACAGGAGGTGTCTTTCCTGTGGCCCCTGGAGGCCGCAGCGGAGCTGGAGGCCGTACTCGCGGGGCTGTCTGTGCCCAGATCATAGCTGCGTGACTCACCCCGGAGCCCAGCTGAGCCCTGGTGCTGTTTCCTGTGTCTGCGGGCAAGTGGGCGTGAGTCCGGGAGAAGCAGGTTCCTCCTGCTGGGGCCTCATCCCCGTGGGAAACAGGCCGCAACTTTCTGAGCCCCCAGGGCTCTTGCTGGCATGGTGGGGCAGTGCCCAGCCACCCTGGGGGGCAGGCCAAGCGGCAATGGGTGGCAGGGTGTGCGTGCTCCCCACCACAACCCGGTAGTTAGAGCTGAATGGCTGTTTTCCTGCTTTCTGTGTTGGAAGAGAACAAGCCATCCCATCACTGTTAGTTCGGTTGTTTCTCTCTTCTCTCAAGTCCTCAGATCTCGTTCAGGCAGGGAGATCAAGAGCTAGACACCCGCTGGCCCCAGCCCCTCCCCCTTCCCCCCCACATCTAGGCTGCGGCTTGGTTTATGTAATTAGACGGAAGCTGCCTGGCGGGGCCTGGGCTGGTACCAACAGGGCATCCTGGGAAGACAGAAGGATCTTCCAAGAGCAGGCTGGTAGCTCGCTTGAGCGGATGGTTCCTAGACTCAGAGAATCATCTGCTTTCTTGGGAATTCTGTGGTCTCTGTGTTACCATTTGTTCTTTTGCGTGTGCAGCAGCATCAGCCAGTTCTGGACCTGGCAGGCTTGGGACAGTTGAACCAAGCAAGTGAGGGAGGCCCCCGCCACTTCCTTCCTGTCAAACTAGATGCTTTGATCAAAGCAAATGTCAGAATGAATATGCCAACCTGTAATTTATCCTTTGTTCCTTCTAGTAATTAGTTTATCATATTAGCAATTATATAAATTTAAAATATGAGCTAAAATAAGCTACAAATAAATACACCTTGACATATTTTAGTTTAAATTTTCAAGATGAAGTCTCAAAAGCTTTTTTTATTCTTCACTGTGGAATTTGTCCCTGTTTTGAGTGGCTTCACAGAGGCCTTTGTCTGTGTGCTACCTGTTATCCTTGGAGAACAAAGACCTTTTTGGGGATTTCTTTTTAAAACCTTGATTGAAATATTGATGTTAGGAGAGGACGTAATTCTGCCCTTCCAGTGAGTCTCAGATACCAGGTTCTATATGCTTATCTGTCTGCAGCCAGGGAGAGAAAAAGAGGGGAGTAGCCTTGATAGTCAGGTCTGCTCCTCAGGGCCTCCTACAGGGCTGTGCTCAAGTGCCTGCTGGGGAGGAAGGCTGGCCATGCCCCCTTGTGGTCCAGTTCAGACCAATACACTTGCACAGCCACGTGGGCACTGGCCTGCAAAGTAGCCTTGGGAACCCTGGCCCTAGTGCCCACTGCTTGAGGTGCTGCTGTCTATCTGAAGAGTCTCTTGGGGCACAAGCAGCAAGACCTACTGACTTCTAGGCTCAGCTTGTGCTTGTGGCCTGATGAAGTGGTTCCCTCCTGCACAAATCTTCAGTGTTTGTCAGCGTGAGGCTTTACCCCACATCCCGGCACTGCTTGAGGACTTCTGCGTGACAGCCCGTTCCCTCCTCCCCACCACCAGGCAGATCTTGAGATTGGGTCTCAGGGCCCTTCAGTAGTTTGCCAGGTTACAGAGGGCTGGGTTTGAACCCCTTGGCCTGGCTCTGGAATTCATGCTTTGGCTCACTCCCCTAGACTGCCTCTTTGGGGTGCCGCTCTCTGCAGGAGCACTGGGGACAGTGTAGTGGGTGGGGCCCCCTTAGCTTCCCTTTCAACCCCAGCAGGCCTGTTTATGAAGCACCACAATTGCCTTATCAAGACTGCGAAGATGTCATTGATTTTAGTGGCATTTAGATCACAAGAGCCTCTTTGGAGCGCGCCCCAAGATTTATGCTCCCCCATCCATTAGCGCTAATGGGAAACATCTGCATAAATCATGAGCAGCAATGGGGAGCTGCAACTCTGAGTTGCCCTCTGTGTATTTTAATGACTACTCTGAATGGAAAGACTCCCCCTCTAGTTATCATGAGTCTCCTCGTGCTGTGGTTCATGCTCTTGGGGAGGCCTGGGTTCGGGGAGAAAAGTCTAAAGAACTGGGCTAAGTATTTGGTAGCTGTGTGACCTTTGGCTCCTACGTCACCTCTGAGCTGTCCTGTTTTCTCACCTATAAAATGAAGGGAAGCCGTTGGTGTGATGTTGAGAGTTAACCCCTGAACCAGAAAATGTCAATGCTTTTTCCTTCCACCATTTCTCCTCTCAGTACAGGGGATCCTGCAGAGGTTGTGTTGTTCATTGGTGCCTCCATTCTGGGTTGGCGGCTCCTGCCAGCTGAACATGCCAGCCCTGATCTGGGGCTTGGGAGAGATGGGCCCTGTGGCCACCGAGTACAGTCTGAGGCAAGGGCTTCCTCTGCGCACTTGCTCATTTGTGCTGTCCTGTTCGCTCATTCATTCACTCTGCAAGTTCTTAGTGTTTTTCCACCAGCTTCTATTTTAGGGTTGGGAATGAAAGTGAGGTAGTTGCATCCCGATGGTGCGGCCACCCCAATGGTGCGGTTACTCTTACTCTGCTCTTACCTTCCCCGATTATCAAAAGCCATTCCCTTTTCTTGCAACCAACAGATGCTAAAACTGGTCCTTAAGGGTTGTTTTCTTTTGTCTGCCTGTATGCATTTTTTCCATGTCTGTACACTCATAAGGCAGCACAGCCAGGTGCCCGGTTCTGGCTCCGGTGCTTCAGGCAGCTCTCTGGGCGCCTCTGTCTGCTCAGGCTGGGGCCCGAGGCTGTGTAGCAGCAGTGCATGAGGAGCCTGTGCCGCCCCTGGGCTGGGGCACGTGCTCCCTGAGTGCGTAAAAGTTCCTATGGGATGGGGCCCCCGTGGGATCAGGTCAAGGAACGTGAGAGGAAAGGTGCCCCTGAGATTTGTCTCTAAGTTGGGGCCCTTGAATGACGAGGGCATTATTAATACATGCAGTGGGTAGGGGGCCGTGCCCATGAGAACCAGCAGGCCCATGGGGGGCTCTGGTTTCCCCTTCACGTTGGGCTGAGAGGTGAGGGAAGGCTTTGTGAAGGGGGTGTTCGGGGCGGAGGCCACGAGAGCAGCGGTTGTTGTTGTTGCGGTTGCAGAGTCTCAGAGGCGTGGCTTGGTCAGATGCAGCGGCTGTCCCGGAGAGCAGCATTTTGCTTGGGTTGCTCTTGCCTTTTCCAGGACTCGTGTCTGGGAGGACGGATGGCTGAGGTGAGCTTCTGGCAGGGATGCTGACCCAGCTGCCGGTTCCGCCCTGAGCCATCCACACCGGTCTCAGTTCTGACTCCGGGATGCAGGTCTTCCAAGACTGCAGAGCAGGGATGGCGATGTCTCCAGGCTCTGTTGGCTTGTTTTCCAAACTCAGTGTCTTTCTGGTCCTCCTGCCAAGCATGCCCCAGGGAGAGCACATCCTTGCACAAATTTATGTAGATGTGTCAAAGCCCTTTCATCTCCAAGCCAATAAAAATAAAATTGATGGCGGACATAAAGCCAGTGGCTGGCCGTCCTCTCACAGGGCTCCTTGCGAGCTGGCGAGGGCCACAAGCATTCCAGGTGCGGTGGGTGCACCTGGGCCATCTGCCCTTTCAGGTGCCAGACGTGGCTGGGCAGTGAACGGGGCAGAATGTAGGGCAAGAAGTAACTGTCCGGGGAAAGTGGACCGGGTCCTTCCATGCTCTGAATGTGGCAGAGTGGCCGCAGCCTGCTCAGCAGTGCCAAGTGCGGCTGATAGCAGCGCCACTGTTTCACTGGGGGAAACAAATATCCCTGAAAACAAACTTTCCACTGCTGAGGCTGGGCAGATGAGCCCAGGAGAAGCTAGCGTTTGGAAATGTACCGAAGAAGCTAATGTTTGGAAATAAAGCAAAGCCGGCCCTTGTAGAGCTCCTGTCTCCACCAGAACTCAAATGTGGTATTTATACATAAAGGAGAGAATCGAGTTGATCTGACTCACTGCCAGCTGGAGTCTCAAGATGGGAGCTGATGCTAGTGAATAAATGGGCTCTTATTTGGGGGAACGTTTGGTCCAATCATTATAAAACCCCTCATTTCCTCCCGTCTTCTCAGCTCCTCCTAAAGTGGTCAGAATGGGTTGGACACGGGTGGTCCGTAATCTGGAAAGATTTCCCTCCCGCCTGTCTGTAACAGCTGCGTGTCTGTGCCGCTGGCCAGGTGTCTAAAATCTTGTGTGTGGAGTGGATTGTAAGTTGGATCCCTTTATAGTGCTCCAGGGAGCTCGTTATGGATTGATATTACAATCAATGATGATAGATAATATTTATTGAGTGCCTACTGCATGCCCAAGGCTGCGGGGGTGGGGGGAAGGGTGAATAGAGAATGGGTACAACCCCCAAGGCCCTGGTGCTTGTGCAACGGGTTTCTCGTGGAGGCGGGAACCTCCACCAGCTCTCACTTCCCTGGAAATGAAGACTGGCGGGGGTTCTCCCTCAGGGAGACTTAGACCACGGTGAGGCGGGTCCCCCATGCTGGGGCCAGATCGACGGGTCAGTTTCCAAATTTTGAGGGGAGACAGCAGGGAGGACCTGGAGCAGCAGCTCCCTGGGCGGTGTGCTTGGGGGTTGCCGGCTGGGGCTCGGGGTTCTGTCGTCTCTGGTGCCTGTGAGCAGCTGTGTCGCTGTGTCGCTGCAGCGGAGCAGGACATGGCTGTGAGGTGGCTGGCCAGGCTTCGGGGCACACATCCAAGAACAGGCCGTGCTGTGCCCCCACCCATGCCAACAGAACAGAACCCACCCATGGGTGGGGAAGAGCCAGAGCAGGGCACCAAGAGCTGAAGAAAGGGGCATTGCCAGGAAACCTCCTCAAAAGGTGTGCGGTGAAGGTCCAAATAAATGAAACACCCTTTTCAGATGGGGGAGGTGACCTGGCCATCCTCTGTATTTCCAGTGAACTGAATTTCTAGAATTCCCTCCCTCCTTCCCTTCTGTCCTCCTCTCCTCCCTCTTTCCTTCCCTCCCTGCTCTCTCCTTTTTACTTCCCAGCTATTCACTCCCAATACTATGCAGCAGGCTCTGTTCTAGGCATTGGGGGGTGCCCTTTCCCGGCACTCCCAAAACCCACAGACTGGTTTCTAATCTGTGAAAGGTGCCTTATGGGAGCACAGACAGGGAAGATCCCCAAATGCAGTGCTGTGAGCTGGGGACTCCTCTCCTGCGGGCCTTGGCTGAAGTGACACCTAAAGGCTGGAGCGAAGGGAAGGGCTGTGCAGACAAGGCTGCGTGCAGGGGTGAGATGGGCCCAATTTGTAACCTACTTGCATGGCTAAGACCCTGGCCAGGGCTGCTAAATTTCTGGCCATGCACCGTCTCCACCCTGAGCAGCTCCAGGAACACTGGCCTGCCCCTGAGCTGCTACTGATGTTACTGTCACTGTGAGTTTCTTAAAGGCTTCTGGGGGTGGGGGGCGGGATTCGAAGGCGCTGCCCAGGGGAGAGCCGCTGCCAGAGTGGGAGGCAGCCTTCAGCGAGTGTGGGGAGACTAGAAGGTTCTGTGGCTACAGACAGTGAGCAGGGTGCGGCCAATAAGAGAGCTGCAGGGGAGGAGAGAACGGGCAGGGAGGAGCAACTCTCAGTCCAAGAGGAGGGTGGGGGCTGCTAGGTGAGGGCTGTAGGTGGGTAGGTGGGTGGTAGGGTCCAGTGGAAGGAGTCCCAGCGGCCCCAGGGAGGGTTAGGAAGGAAGGAGCTGTGGGAGGTGAGGGGGCGCGGGCAGCCGTGGAAGGAGCTGAATCCAGGTCTCTCCAAGCGGTCCCTGCCCTGAGCAGCCAGATTACCGCAGGCTGGCTCAGGCAGTGTGAGAGGAAAGGGGGCAAGGCCATTTCATTGCTTCCCCAGAGCCCGAGCGCAAAGGGGACTTGGCAGGGGTTGTGTTCATAATTCTAGGAAGCGAATGACTGCCTTTACGCCCCTGGTCTTGGGGAGACACAACTCCCAGCTCTTACCCTCATGGAAAACAAGGCTCAGTGTCTCCTCTGGGGACCTCCTCATGGTCCCCTACAGGACCGTGACCCTCTGAGGGCTGCCCTTGGACACACCTCTCAATGGCTTTGCCTGACATCTGTGGGACCCCCTCTGGCCCCATACACTTCTGCCCCAAAGGCAGTTCCCTTCTTTCCTGAGGCGCAGTGAGGAGGGGGCTGACTCGAGGCCAACGACAGAGGCAGGATGGATACCTGGCCTTCTGGGCTTGCGGGCCCCTCTGTCTGGACCAGCGTCCTGGGGGGACGTCCTGGGGGACGCTTTCCCAGCCAGCTGTGGCCTTTCTCCTGTGTGTGCATCATTCATTTGCCCAATTGTTTGGTGCTATTTGGTTTTATTGTTGCATTTAGGTCCTGGGAGATGATTACGTTCCATGAAATAGCGTGATTGATTGACCTTTTGAAATGTCAGCAGCGGCTACCCGGCTCTCAGGGATTTTGCGGGATTCATCAGCCTTTGTCTCCTGGGCCACAGGACCGGTCCTCTTGTGTACCCCGAAAGACATCAGATGAGATGAGCTTTCAGCGAGCCCGGTACTTGGCAACTGCTCGCGGGCAGGATCCCGGAGGAACTGGGGCACAAAATCATCCCTGTCATTTAAACAGTCCCCCAGTTGGGTTAGGGAAGGGGAGCTCAGCAGCAGGAAAGAGGTGTGAGTCCACAGATTGCCCAGATCTGTTACAGTGGGAGCCATTCGGGTGCCCTGATACTTCTTGAAGCAAGAAGATGCAAGCTGACCTAAGCCTCGGGTTGTCGTGGGTGCGTAGCTCCTGGGAGAAGGAATGATGGTGTGTTTACGAGCTGTTGAGGATGCAGCGTCAGAGTGGCTTCCCCTGCACGGCCACCCCAGACCTCCCTGTGCTTCCTCCTAGGGGAACTCGGCTTGCCACTCTAGGCTGTAGCAAGCCCTTCTCCCCTCCAGCTGTCCAGGCCCTGTCCCCAAGTCTCAGGGAGATGAGGCTGCCAGAGGAGTTTGGAAGTTGTTCTCAGGTGGGGCCCTCAAGCGTTGCTTTCCAGTTACTCCTCCGCGCCATCCTTCCCCTGTGGGCTCCAGACTTGCCTCTGGCACGCAGCGGGGGTGGGATGGGATGGAACCCTGCTGCTCCCGCTGGGGGGAGGTGGAAGAGCCGCACAGAAGGGGGCTGCTTAGAACTTTGTGCCTATTGTGTTTGTGTCCGTGCAGCTCTATAATTCACGCAGTAGAGGCTGGATGCAGCTCCTGCCAGCAATCAGAAAGCCACCGTTCAGTGGCATTGATGAAATTCCCCAGCCGCAAACGTGGTTGAGTTCCAGTGATGCCTGAAAGCCTTAGGAGAGTCTTAAATGTCTTCAGATTCATCAATTATTAAGTTGTAGTAGTATATGCTATTTTATCCTTGAAAATTCTACTATGGCAACCCTGGGAACTTTCTTTTAACCATGAATGGTTACTCACCAGACCATCCTAACCATGCTTGGTGCTATTCCATTATTTATAATAAATAATGTGTCAGCTTTGCATTATTTATAAAAAAGATGGCACATAAGTAACTATAAGCATAATGATAACATTTTTTGAATGCTGTTAACTGGGTCCTCTGTGCTAACTACTTTGTATATATTTTCTTTAATCATGTCAACATTCCTACTAAGTAGGTTTGGGGAGATTTGATATTGCACCCAAGTCTGCATGGGAAGGGATAGAGATATGCCTGATTCCAAATTCTGTGCTCTTGAGCACAACACACACCAAGTCCAGTGTCCGTGGGTCATCCCTCTGTTGGCCAACTTGGTGAGAATGATTGGGGGGACCCCACCCTGCCTTCAGGTCACGTAGGACTTGGCAGCACAAAGAGGAGAAAGGAAATGAAAACAACGTGTTGAAGGTGCTTTGCATGTGAGTGACTCAGATAGCTGGGAAGTGCTAGAGCCACCCCAGTGTGTGTGTGTGGGGGGAGGTGTGCATGAATGTGAGAATGTATGGAAGAGAGGTGTGTGTGTGTAATCAGGGCTTTCTGGGAGACGGACAACTTGACTTGGAACCTGCGTAATGCGAGGGTGCTAGGGCAGGGCTGGGCAAGGGCCTGGTGGGACCCACCTCCCTGGAGCCATAACAGGGGAGAGAGAAGTTGAGGAAGCTGCTGGGACAGGTGTTGGGCTTCCTCGGGAGCAGCCTTATACCCTTGGCTCGCCCCCATGAGCTGCCTGTCTGGGGCTCTGCGGGATCAGGGGAACGCACAGGCGAGCCTAGATCCCGTGTGGTAGACGGCAGGGACCCTGGGAGGACTTGAGGGCCGTCTGAGGTGGCCCCAGGGGCAGGAGGGGACAGGCCTGCACAGAGGCTGACGGCATGCGGCAGGGGGACACGGGGGTCCCTGTTCCAGAGGGACATGTGTGGAGTCTGTAGGCAGATTTGTGGTCATTTCTAGAACCACAGCTGGAGTTAGCCTATAAACACTCATGCCCTCGCCTTCGTGTCCTGCCATAGACATCAGTGCAGTGGGCAGCATCCTGGTTCCTGTGCGATTCGACCCCATAGAGTGTATGTCACCAGAAGTGACCACTCCCGGGGGCAGGCTAACGCCTCTCGTGTTTTCAGGCCACGGGTGACCCCTCATCCTGTCGGCCTCCCCTCTGAGGACAGCAGTGGTTGTGCTGTTAGCGTGCAGCGTTCAGCCCACCCGGCACCAGGCCTGGCCTGGAGCGGAGGTGACTCCTGGCACAAGCGGCCCCTTCCTCAGGCAGTCACCGGGATTGATATGACCGGTGTGGGCGTGCTCCCCGAGGCAGGGTGAAGCTGGCCCTGGTGAACATGGCTCTTGGAGGAAGGGCATCCCCAAACTGCCATGGATTTGGGTCAGATGGCGCCCCTGGTGTCCCCGGTGCTGTGCTCCCCGCTGTGTAAGAGCACAGGCGACCTTGGGCCTTGGCCCCTCGGGGGGTCAGGGATTTAGGACTGACGCCCTTGCCTGGGTTCCCTCTGAGCTGAATACTGTGGGCCCCCTCCTCCCGGGGGCCTGGGTCCTCATGTGCCCTGGCCTTGACCTGCAGGGAGCCGCACAGGTCCCGGGTCGGTCTGGCCGTTCTCCAGGCATCAGCCCTGGCTCTTCCCCCAGGGCTGTGTCCATAGGCTCCCAGAATTGCCAGTCAGTTCCATGAAGCTGCTAAACCAATTTCTTGGCATGATGAGCCAAAAAGCTGAATTCAAGAAAAAGGAAAAGAAGGTCTCCAGACAAATTAGTTATGGGACTGAGTTTCCCGGTGTTCCTGTCCCGGTGCAGCGGGGCTGCTCCCTGAGCTGTCTGACTTCCACTCACGAGCCTCCCCGTGTCCTTTGCCCAGCTGTGTGGCTCGGTGGCACGGCCCAAAGCAGTCTGGGCCCCACGCTCCTACCTCAGGACCATTTCTCCGTCCCACCCACCAGGGTGGGCCCTGAGGTTTATCCCTCTAGCCCGCCTGTATCTCCAGCAAGGGGGTGCCCCTCAGTGTGTTCAGAGAGAGGTAGAGAGGCCCCTTCCTCTGCTCCCTAGGTCTCGCGTCTGATGTTGGGGACCCCCTCTGCCGACCCCACCCCTCCACTCCACACCTGGGACAGTTGGCTCCATATCCCTGCTGTAGGTGGTGGCTGTGACCAGCCTGTTTTAAGCACATGGTTTTCCTGGACCTCTTTTTGTTTTGTCCTATATTATCTTTTGGTAAGCAAAGAACCTAAATTGAATAAGGACAAAATCTGCTGTGCTGGCTGCATCCTGGAGAAGCAGGGGCTCTGCTGCACCCCCCAATCCCCTTCTGTCTGGGGCCGTGCTCTCTGAAGTCCACCAGACTTACGGTCCCAGGGCCCACCTTTGGCCCACTCAGGGAGGTCCTGCCCAGCGTCCCACAGAGTCACTGTTTCGTTTTCTGTGTCTATGCCAGGCTGAGTCTGGGGGTTTCCGCTGTGAGATCTCCTTTCTCTTCTCCTCTCTGGAAATTTCCCCAGATACGAAGTCCTTTTCCATCTACTGGACCCTCGCTCGGCCAGGGCAGGTTGTGGTCACCTGCCCCCTCATCTGTCATCCCCCAGCAGTGTCTGGTGAGGCGTGGTCAGCTGGGCCCCGCGCAGGGATGGTGCGTGGTTGGGCGTGTGTTTGGCAGAGACAGACCTCGTGTGTGTTCTTGGCTAGTCTGAGGGACAGCTGTGGACAGAGGTCAGAGCCTTGGGGGAGGCAGCGGCTGAGCATGACCCTGGCTATGTAAATGCCCCCCCCCAAAGTTGATGTCTACACGGGAGCCCCTTTGTAATGATCTAATGGGAATGGTAACGGATGTTGCATTCTGCCACAGCTACAGTGAGATGGGAATTTGAGGAGACGCGGAGACAAATTACCTCTGAATTTTCTTGCAGCCATAAAAGCTTTTGCTCTATAGTAATTTTCCATTTCTGCTGCAGGCATATTTGCATATTGCTTAACATTTTATCTCCTGTCATTTGTCAGATATTACCCATCGCCTGTTAATAAGCTAAGACAGGTCATATGAAGACTTTGCAGGCCTCCTGTACTCACCGTCAGCCCGCTTGCCCGCCCACGGGGCCCCTGCGTTGTCGGAGCAGACAGGGCAGGCCAGAGCTGTGCCACGCTCTGCAGCAGGGCTCTGTCTGCGGCCCCTTCCACTCCTGGCCTGGTGTTGAGGGAAGATGGGGCCTCCGCATGTGGTGTCCAGGGGAAGGGCCTGTGCAGTGATCCTGCTAGCCCAGATGTCCTAAGGTGGTAACTGACAGTTTTGCTCTGGATTCTGTTCTTGGCCTGGGCTCCCAGCTCTCTGTGATTTTGCTTAACTCCTTTTCTCACTGGGACTCAGTGTCCTCACCCGCCCACTTCTAGAACCAGAATTCTAGGACAGGGCTGATTAACATTTTTTGTTTTTTAATGAAAGCAGCAGCACCTTTCTTTGAAACTGAGGACACTGAGGTTTCCTGGAGCCCAGTGCGTAGCTCAGAGTTCCGGTGAACTGTACTGGGGGTGGGGATGTGGGCCCTGTGTGCACGCCCATTTCTACCCAGAGAGGCCCTGGGGGCACTGCCTGGCTTCTTGGAGCCACGGAGGACAGTGCCTGCTGGGATGTCCTTGGCCCTGCCCTTGCCCCGCACCCCGCGTCGGAGGCCCCAGGGTGTTCGGCAAGTCTCCCAGCACCTGACCTGTCTTTGTGCTCAGGCTGAGGGCCGAGAGCATCTTGAGCTTGGAAGCTGGGAGCTGGGAGGACCCTGCAGCCCTCATGGCGGTGGTAGGTGCAGTTAGCCATTGGTCGGCAGATTTTGAAAGGGAAGAAAAATGGTCTGATTCTGAATGTGTGATTAGATTTGCATAATTGAATTGAAATAGAATTAAAGGGTCATATGTTTACACAGTGATGCCTAAAATAAGATTGCAGTGATGTGTGCTCACTATTAAAACGGCTCCTCAGGAACATGTGGATGTCTGCTGCCCCGGATGTCTGCCAGAGCCGGGAGTAGCGTCGGGGTATGGGGGAGTGGTTTGGGGGACATCTGACAAAGGGGGCGAGGGGTTCTCATGACAGTGGTAGAGTCGACTGAGCACTTCCTGGGTTCCAGGCTCCATGCCCAGTGATTTACAGAGCTGTGAAGTAGGGACTGCTAGTTCTCCTTTTACAAATAAGGAAACTGAGGCTTAGAGACGGAGGTGGGACTTAAACCCAGATAGCACTGGAACAGACAGCTGGAACATCTGCTCCCAGCTGGCCTCTGTGGCCTCAGGTGGGGTGAGCTCAGGCATTTTGGGGGGGAAAGCCTGACAGCGTCTACTGTGTGTACTTTGTAACCCGCCCTGTGCTTTCGCCGTTCTGGCCGCCAATTCTAAGTTTGATCCTGCCTGTTGTTTTGATCTGAAAATATGAGGCCCACATGCATCCATCAGAGACCATGTGCCGGGAAGGACTGATCTGTGAGCATAGGGCCGTGCTGGGTCCTGTGGTGTCCTCTGGGCTCGGTAGAGCGTGCCCTCCCCCCCAAGCCAGCATGCATGCGGGGAGCCCGGGGCTGCCCACTTCAACAGTGCGGGTTTCTCCGAGCAGGTTCTCACCTGGTTTTGGTATTCAGTGTGGAGTGGCCTCCCGAAGGCAGTCAACCAGCCAAGCCTTGACAGTTGTTAGAATCGTGATTGAGACACTGACATTTCTCATTCACATGAAATGTGCCTGAGGATTGGCCTGTGTCTGAGCTGGTAAGAGAGGCCCGCTGCTCACAAGACTTGGGGGAGCGCTGCCTTTTTGTCATTCTGACATTGTGTCTGGAAGAGAGTTAGAATTCGATGAAATTTCCAAGTGGGAGTGACTTCTTACTAGTGTCCTACTGGAGCCCTTCAAAGGTCTTCACGCACCAACTCATTTGATTCCTACAAAGCCCAGCAAGTAGACCATGTTGTCCCCAGCGTGTGGATGAGAAAATAGGGACCCTGAAGGTAAAGGAGCCTATTGCAGACCCCAGGGTAACTGGGGCAGCAGATTAGTGAGGGGAGGCACTGGCCCTTGGCTCTGCCCCTTGGGCGCCGTGAGAGCCAGTGAGATTGGGGTGTTGTCCCGGGTTTGCACTCCATCCTGGAAGCAATCCCACACCCGCCTCCTCTGCGCAGCCAGGACGTGCACTTGTCTGCTCGGGTCAGTGGCTTGGCCATTGGAATGTTGGGGAACACGACATGAGCAGAGGCTTTCACTGTCCTTCTCCGGTTCCATTTTTTTCTCCTGTGCTGCTTGATTTGTCTTTTGGAAGGTTTTCGAGGAAGCTGGGGGGACCGTGGAGACTTCAGCATGGACCGCAGAATGAAGACCCTTGGGCAGATATGAACCCGATGGGAAGTCTGGAGTCCATCTTGCTGCAGTTGAGCCAGACGAGATTAGCTGAGTTGCAACTGACCTGCAGACCTGGAAAACCAAATGTTTATTGTATAAGGCTCTGCGATTTTTTGAAGTTACTTGTTATGCAGCAGAAACTGACGGGTGTCAGGTCCTCGGGCAAGAACCAACTCTTCCAGCTTCCGAGTCTTTGTGAATAAAATATCAGCCCCAGTACAGCCTTGTGGCTGTGAGGATTGAGGAGGCGAGCACAGTTCTGGGCACGCAGTCATTGCTCAGCTCGGTTCTGAGCAGGCTGCATTTTCCTCAGGGTGGTGTTTGATGCTCATGCTGCTGGTGGCAGGGAGGAAATCCCTGACTTTTGGGCACAGGCGGATTCAGCAGCTTTTGCTCCCTCCTGACCTCCCTCCTCCCCCTCCACCCACAACTCTCACCCCAGGGGGTCTGGCTGCTCTGGCCGCCATGGTTTTCTGGGACTCTTAGCCTAAGTGACATCGCAGAGAGGCACGCGCTGAATGCATCTCCGTTCCTGAATTGTTCTCAATGTCACGGCCTTCCCTTTGGAGAGAAAGAGGCTGGGCAGAGGGCTGGGGTCTTGGAGCTGGTCGCAGGAGGTGCAGCCCTCCAGGATTCCGCTGGCGGCCAGGCCTTCTGGCTGCATGGAGAGTCTGTCCCTTGAGGCGCCGAATCACCCAGGAGCAGAAGCCAGAGCACCTGATGCCTGGGTTGTTGGGATAAATGTGGCTCTGAAGAGAAGACCAAGGCCCTGTGCCCGTGTGCTGTGTTCATCTCCTCTGGGAGGCACCTGCCAGGTCTCAAGAAAGCACTGCCTGGCCCGCAGACCCCTTCTACCTGGTAGTCGCCAGCCCCTCCAGCTGTTGCCGTGATATGTAGGCTCCCAAGGAGCTTCTCAGCCTGGCCTGCCTCCTTGGTTCTCTTATAATTGTGACGTCATCTCCAGGTCAGGGGTGCATCCCTGCAGGCTTCCCGGGAGCCTGCTGCATGCGTGACTGCTCGTTCTTGTCACCCCTACTCTGACCCCGGGCGCCGTTGCCATTCCTGTGTCACAGGAGAAGGAATGAAGGTGAAGACAGGCAGAGAGCCTTGTGCAAGGTTGCCTGGCCCACAGAGTGGCAGAGCGGGTCTTGGCACCCAGCTCTGTGGCAGCGGGGAGCACAGCAGAGTCACAAACCTCCATTTTTCAATCAGGGAAGGAACTCCTGAAGATCTCAGTGTGCCCTGGCACCCCAAGGCCTTTGCAAGGCTGTGCTGGTGGCTGGTCTCACAGCAGGTCTGGAGGGGCGTCACCCTGCTGGGCCCAGGGCAGCCGGCCTTTGCGGCGTCCTGCGTCTGAGGGCCAGAACCTTAGTGCCGCGGAGAACCACTATCACACCAAGGGGGCCCATTCAGCCTGAGTTATACATTCAGGTAAAGCCTTTCCTTAGAAGGAAAGAGGGGCTGTCAAGGAGGGTGCGTTCTCTCCTGTTGATGTGAGCCGGGTTTTCTTGGGCAATCCGTAAGATGGGGGAAAAGAAGGAGGTTGTCTTTTATGTCGCTTCTGGGACCCAGAGGGTGAACCTGTGTATTTCCTGGGGACGGGATATCAGTGGTCTAGGGCAGGAGGTCAAGGAGTGTCGGGCATGGCTGGTGGAGAGCCTGCCCTGGGGAGCGGTGCTGAAGTGGGGGGGTTGGCTTTCACCTCGCACTGCTGAGTCGATCTTGGCTCAGGTTCCCTGAGTCCTTCCTTGCGGTAGTGGGTGCAAGAGATGGATTCTTGCTTGGTACCACTCAGCCGGTGGCCCCCCGCAGGCTCAGGACGGACAGCGAGCACACAGCTGCTTACGTCATGCCTTTGCTATTCACGGGCAGGACAAAGAGGAGAAGCACACACAAAAGAGGTGCCCACAGTTGCCATGGCAGTTTCCAAGGCCCCCTGACTGCCCTCCATTAATTCTCCTAATTGTCCTGGGCTTTGGGTACTGCGGCTGAGGTGGCCACGTTCTCTGGTCCCCAGAGCCTCGAGCAAAGGTGTTGGGCACTCCCAGATGGGGTCCTCTGAGGCAAGACTGGGGTCAAATCAGGCTAGAGTAACCCTGGCCATGGAAAAGCTGCCTCTGAGTGTCACACGTGACACAAACACCTACATACACTCGCACCCACACAACCGAGGCGGAGGTGGGGCTTGTGCTTATCCCCAAGAGGGCTGCCCAGCTGAGGTCTCCTCCTGTTCCCTCCCCCGGCTATTCTTGGTCAGCCTGGATGAATCACAGCCATGTGAAGAATCCGCCTGTCTGTCCCTCTGCCCGTCACGTCTACAGTTTTTCACTCAGCCATACTCTTTTGGGGGCTGGCCACGTGCAGGGAGTTTCCAACACAGAGATGGTGAGAGCTGACCTTTTCACTGAGGAGATGGACATGAGGAGAGCAGCCTGCTAAAAGGGCTTGGGGGTCCAGAGGAGGGGGAGAACAGGACTTCCTAAACGGTTTTAGTTTTTTGATTTTTTTTTTTTTAGATTTTTATTTATTTTTGCATACAAGGTGGGCTGCAAGCCAGAGGTGTGGGGCAGTGAGAGGGCTTGAGGGTTCACCAGCGACAGAGCGGGGAGCAGAACAGGCAGATCTACCAAAATACACTGCTGAGGGGAGCAGCGGGCGAGGCAGGAGAGGTCTGCTGCGCCATGTGGGAATCTCCCTGACTGGGTATTGAACTTGCACTGCAGCCGCCGACAGCTCCCCAGCGCTGCGCTTAACCTGTTGCACCACCAGGGAGGCCTGCTTCCTAAACAGTTTAGAGGAGCCGAGGTGGGCATGGAATTTCTGGGGGAGGGGTCAGCACAGGCAGCGGTGTGGGCCTGAATCACACCTCACCCCACTGTCCCCTCGGGGCCTCATCCGTGAGAGCGCCACAGGCCAGACGCTCCAGAGAGTGTAAGACTGCCTTGGCCTCCATGGGGCATGATTTTCTCTGCACCCCCACCCCACAGAACTTCTCTGGTATCTACCTACTCAACATTATTCACAAGGCCCTAGCTGGGTGCCGGGCGCCTGGCTGATGCTGGAGAAGCAGTGCGGAGTCAAAGTAAAAGTGGGCCCTGCCCTCTTGGAGCCTGCGGTCTGGCGGGGTGGTGGGCCAGTGGAGCAGACTGTCACCGGCACATCCTCAGGATCTAGGGCGCAGCTCAGAGCCGGGGGCCAGTCCTTGCTGCCTCACAGAGTGGCAGCGTTGGGGGTGGCGTGGGGTGGGAAAGAGATGACTCCAAGTCCAAACGGGGTTGGAGAAGTGAGCAACCTCGAGGGCCTACACCAGGAAGGTGCAGCCCCATCCAAGGGCTGTCTTGTATTTATTGAGAATCAGATTCTGAGAAGGTTGAGCAGTGGGGGTATAAGTTAGGGTGGAGTGACCAGGAGCTATTGCCTGGGGGGCTCCATTGTTCTCTCTTGTCAAAACCTATTATCTCTATTCTCACCTAATTTTCTGCTAATTTTTTCAAGTACGGGTATTCTAGCCCATCCTGCTAACTTGGCCATAACATCTGCCTGCTGTTTTTAGCAGGTCCTGCTTTCCCGACATGTTCCTTGAACCAGGACTTTTGTCTTTGGTGAGAGGGCCCCTGCCTGACTGCAAGAACTCTGGGTGCCAAGAGCAAGCAGGGCCAGGGATCCCACAAGTCCTGTCCTCTGAAGCCCCAGCCAGAATCAGGATGGGAAGAGCAAAGGTTCCAGCCCCCTCAGCCCTCAGCCCCCAGCCCCCAGACCAGGGATGGGCAAGAAATGTGGGAAGGGCGGGAGGACGTGTGGAAGAGCCAAGAGCCTCTGGAGGCCGACAGACTCAAGCACTTGTCCCCCGTAACTTCTCTGAACCTCTGTGGCCTCCTAAGGAGGGGACGGGAGCAACTTCACCGGCTCTGTGTGCATGATGCTGGAGACTGTCCCTAAGGCTCAGAGCCGGCAGTCACAGTCTTGCAGTGGGGGCGGGGCTTCCGGAGGGGTGTGGCCTTACCTGGGAAGCCACAGGAGAGGTGAATCTGGATCTGATCCAAAGCTTGGATTGCATCTGGGCTTTCTTTGCAAGGAAGGATCAGCCTTTCCAGGCTGACCTCTGTGGTCGCCGCTCACAGTGTGGGCTTCTCCATTGTCGATCCTCCGCCTGCGTACTGCCCTCACACCTGTGTGCGGGGTGGGTCACCTCTGCAGGACCTCTGAGGACAGTATCGTCTCCTACCGGTGACAGGTGTAGAGCTGTGACTGAGGTGGTGCTGGACTTCGGTGTCATTGGGTGGGGTGTTGGCTCCTCCCTGCTGTGGCCACCGCCCTGTAAATCCTGGGGGGTTCGCCCGGGGTCTCTGGTTACTGGTCTTTTTGTCCCAGGGGAGCAGTTGGATTGGGTCAGAGCTATCTTTATGTACAAGCCCCTTGAAAAACTGATGCCTTAGATGTGCCGTGACACCTTTGAGGGCAGGGCCTCTGTCTCCTTACACAGGCTGCAGCTGTGGATGCTCTTTGTGGCTTTGTAGGGGTTCCGAGGGTCTCCACTGTGGGATTCAGAGTCTGGGCCTCTACACAGAACACTGCGGGATGTGTTTATTCACAGAAAGGCAGTAGTTGGAATCCTTTGGGGACAGAGCTGGGGTAACCAGGTCAATTGACTTATCAATAAGATACTGTTGCTGATGTTACAGGCTGATCCCTGCAAACTGTTCCACCAGTATCCCCCCTTCCCTCTGGGTGGGTATAGAAGCAGTTTCCTCAGGAGATGTGGAAGGTGTTATAATTTGGGAGGATGTAACAAATTTTTTTATAATTGTATAATTTGTATATAATTCCTTGTAATAAAGTGTGATGATTATAGTTCTGTTCTCATAAAAGGCTCCCTAATCTTCTAATTATGAAAGGATGTTTTCTGGGCTCCACAATGGTCTGTTATTAAAAGGGTTTCTGTTTAGTTTGTTTTAATTTTCTCAGTGTGTCAGTGTCAAGTTAGGATTCTGTTCGCTCTGCTTTCGGTGGGTCTGGGTGGACTCAGCAAGCGGAGACCACGGCCCAGCCAGGCCCCTGCCTCCGTTCCTCAGGAAGTGGGCCGAGAGCGAGAGAACTTTCTTACAGATGGAAAGCATTCTTTTTTTTTTTTTTAAGATTTATTTATTTATGCATACAAGCTGGGGTATAGGCCAGAGGCGTGGGGCAGCAAGAGGGTTCACCAGAGACAGAGTGAGGAGCAGAACAGGCAGATCGACGGAAATACACTGCTGAGGGGAGCAGCAGGCGAGGTAGGAGGGGTCTGCCACGCCATGTGGGAATCTCCCCGGCCAGGCATCCAACTTGCGTCACTGCTGCCGACAGCTCCACAGTGCGGTGCTTAACCGCTGCACCACCAGGGAGGCCCACAGATGGAAAGCATTCTATTTCTGTCAGAAAGGTTATGCTGAAACAGGTGTGGCTCCCTTTATTTCACATTCACTCAACAAACATGTCCTGAGCACCTACTGTGTGCCCAACACTGTTGTAGATCTGCCATCCCAGAGCTCCCATGTTATAGCGAGAGAGACACGAATCAAATAATCTTGCTAAGGAGTGTGACATGGCAACTGGTCATGAGCTGTGAACGTAAGGTGCACACTGCAGCCTCAGAGGGGTGGGCCTCACCTAATCAGGGAAGACAGAAGGAGCACCTGAGGAAGGGACATTTGGGGTGGGCTGTGAAGGAGAAGTTGGAGTTAACTGGGTAAAGTAGGGAGGAGCCTTCTGAGCTAAGAGGGCAGCACAAGGTGGGAGGAATTGTGGTCTGTTGTGTTTCACACTTGAGAAGACTTCTTCCAAAATGATTTCTTTTCATTCAGCTTCTCTGCTTTGCAGGAAACCATTGTTCTGGGGACTGAATCCAGCTTTTGTTGGACAAGTCAGGCCACTGCCATGTCTTGCGTGTCTTGGAGCCCAACAGAATTTGGCAGCAGCCCCTACGCTATTCTTCACAGCCAGAGCGCCTTCACACACAAGTGTGACCACATCCCATCCCTGCTCAGGCCCCCCGTGTTCCCACCATGAAAGGGGGAAACCCTCACGCAGACGCTGCCAGCCTCCGAGCCCCGAGCCCTCGGCCTCTGCCCTACGTGCCCGTGTTCCTGAGGGTGTCAGGCTGGCGGTGTGTCCAGATGCTACTCCCCTCGGGCTCTCTGCTCACGCCATTCACTCTCCTTGGCAGACTCTTCCTCCCTCGGTCCTGTTGTGCCCCATTACCCCTCTGGGGAATTCCTACCCAGCCCCAGTTCTCCCAGGAAAGTCGCCTGGAGACCACCCCAGGCTCCTGCTGCAGCCCTTCCCAGCGCCTTTGCTCTCCCACGCTCTGCTGCTGACTCTTCTTTAATATCTGCTTTCCGTCTTCTGGACCACATTCCATGAGACCATACACACATCTGTGTTATTTACAGTGCAATGTTTCTTTAGTGTCTGTCCCTGACACACAGTAGGTGCTCTGTGAATGAGGGAGCAAGTGGGTGGGGAAGTGCAGTTTGGGGTGTCCGTGTCCTCTTCTGCTCAGCGGGATGTTCCCCAGAGCCCCTCTCCCCACACAGGCTGTGGCTTCCTTTTGATGTTGGTTTCGGAGCATCTCCTGAGCTCCATTTCTTTGCTGGTTGGGTGAGTCACCTGGAGACAGACCTCTGCGTTTTCCTAGTCTTGAGAGTTCAGCCATGCAGGGATGACGTGGGCAGATTTCAGGGGGAGACTTCTCACAGGGAATTTGAATCCTTTCTGGGACAGAGGTGAGCAATTCAGAAATTAGTGGGGAAATGATTTGAAGGGTTCGTTCCCCCAGATTCTCAGCTCCTGGCAAGTCAGAACTTAGATGTTAAGTTGAAACCACCTCGGCATCTGTCAGTTTGCGGGCAGGACAAGGCCAGCGGGGCAGGCCAACCATCTGGCTGGAGTGTGGCCCACACATCAGCAGTGCAGGGCACGGCAGAAGATATTAGAGACACATTGTTTCTGGAGGCTGCAGTGAGTAGATGATGGCGATTATGTATTTCTGATCCATTAAAGAATGCTTTGGCATAGGAAGTACAGATTAGGAATGAAATCGTAATATAATCAAATTACATTTTTATGGAAAATACTACATTTTTCTCTAAATAAAATTCAGTAACAAAATTTTATTTGCTTCCCCCCAAAATGCTTCTCCAAATTGATTTTTCAGAGAAATTGTGAAAAGCGGTGTGGTTCGGGGGAAAAAGGGTCTACATTTGAGCCCTGTGAACCAAAGCTCATGTGGTTGTGGGCGGGAGCTCAGGACCCCGTGGCCTCAGCGCCGCCCTCATTCTTGAAACACCCCCAGCTAGTTAGCACACTTGTCACAGAGCTCCCTGGGAGATGCCCCTGCCAGGGTGGAGGAAAGGTGACCCCAAAGGATGGCTTGCTCTTTCCGAGTCACCCCTGGAAATGGAGCAATGAGCAGGTGTTCAGAGGAAAATTATTAGACGCAGACAATATGAGGTTTCGAGTCTGGAAATGGCCGGAGAAGAAGACGTGCAGTTCCCAGCTCTACGGGCTGAGGTTTACAAAACAACTGTAAGTGGCCCGTGCCTAGTCCCCAGACATTCACATGGAAAATCAGAAATTCAGTGTGCTCCACCATCGTTGGCCCTGTGTGTTTGCAGTTGGAACATCTGGGTCATCACTGGAATTTATCATCCTTCCAGGTGCGTGCTATTCCCTACGTGGGGCCAGCTGTATGCACACAAGCCGGAGCTGAAAATGATTTGTTCTTTGACAAATAACTATAATCAACTGCCAGGTTTTCAATAACTGTAATCAACCATCAGGTATTTATTGATTTTATGCTGGGCATATGCAAGGTGCAAGAGACATATGTCCTGATTCTTCGCTTAGGAAAGTGGCTTCTGTTTGAGAGAAAAAAAAATCAAGCACAGCTTCTTCACTCTTGGTTCTCTCACTGCCCTAACCATAACATTCTTTCTGTGGGTACGAGAGGAACCTGGGGATCCTGGGCAGCCAAAAAGGCTTCTTGGAGGAGGCAGACTAGATCGATCTTACGAAAGAAATTCAAGGTAATGAATGGGAGGATGGGTCCCTTGGGAAAGGGAAAGAAGGTGGGTGTGTTCGTGCTGGCTGTAGGTGTGAAGGGGGGTGAATTACTGTGGGAGGGGGAAGCTGAGTAGGGGTTAGGGTGCTGAGACAATAGTCTAATTGCAGTGATGGTTGAATTTGGGGGAACAAGGAATGGTAAACTTGACCAAGTAGATTGGGGCCAGACGGACAGGGATCTGAATCCTTAAGGAAAAGGGTCTTCCCTTGATTCAGGGTGCTGTGGTTCCTGTGAGTAGCTCAGAGTTTTGCAGGAGGTGGGAGCCTGCCCGTCCATGCGCCTAGCACAGCCTGGTCTGTCGATGGGAAAACAGTAGTTCTCCTACACGTCCCCACAATTGTACCTGAATATACTGAGATTCTTGTGAAAAGGATGCATGTCTGTTGAAAGTATGAACTAAAATTGAAGTAGCTGTTTGGCACTAAGATTTTTTTCAAGCAGTGTTTTCCAAACTTACATAATTTTCTGGAATTTAAGAGTTTGTTTTTCTGTTAGGAGGAGGACCCCCTGCCTCAGAGGTCGGACAGAGTGAGCGTGGGTGGGGGGTGGCCCATCCAAGGGGTTCGATGGTTCTGGGCTGAATCAAGGGCAGATTAGAGAGGTAGGAGAGAGGAGACTGGGTGGCCAACAGGGGGAGAGTAGGATGTGGGCTACAAAGGTGGGATATGTGGAGCAGGGGAAACCAGGGGGCTCTGGGGAGAGATAGGGCTCTGTGATCTGCTCAGGGAACCGCACAAGGATGTCAGTGCCCCTCCGCTCTCTGGGTGGCGTCCTCTTCTGGTTGGGGCTCCTATCCCCCTGAGTGGGTGGCTGCACACGCCCCGGCTGAAGGACGGGACGATGTGTGGAACCTGCAGGCTCTGCTCGCGAGGTTGTGGCTCCCACCCCCTGCACACACCTCACAGTCCTCAGCAGAGTTCGGGGTCTAGCTTGGGGGTAGAGTTGATGGCATCAGAGACCCCGTAGGGACCAAACAGAAATCAAGGGAGCCAGGCACCGAGCATGGATTTCTACCCTGCAGACCTTCAGAACTGTGGGCCCAGTAATATTTCCCATCAAGGCCACATGTGTATCGAGCAAGTCAGAGCATTTGACTCCTATTACCTGTTTTACAGTACCCCCCATTCCCTTCTCCCCTGGCAGCCACTGTGTCTAAGATATCTGTGTCTAAGATTTTTATTCTTGTTCTGTTTCTTTTGCTTATTTGCTTTAAGAGAATGTTCTGCATAGAAGTGAAATCATATGGTATTTGTCTTTCTCCATATGATTTATTTCATTTAGCATAATTCCCTCTAGGTCCACCCATGTTGTTAGAAATGACATTTTTTATAGCTGAGTAGTATTCCACTGTGTATACATACCACATCTTCTTTATCCCTACTCTTCTGTTGAAGGCACTTTTGTTGTTTCCAGATCTTGGCTACTGTGAATAATGCTGCGCGAACATACATCTTTTTGCAGTAGTGTTTTTATATACTTCAAATAGATACCCAGAAGTAGAATAGCTGGATCCTATGGTATTTTTATTCTTAGTTTGGGGGGGAATCTTCATGCTGTTATCCACAGTGACTATGCCAGTTTACACAATTCTTTTTCTAAGTCTTGTTATCCTGCCCAACCCTACCTCTGGCCGTCTGTCATTCACTCCCAGCTGACTTAGGTTAGAATCTACACTTTTAGATTTAAGACCCACAGGGTCTCAGTTCCCCCTACGAGTGCCCTTAAGTTGTGGGCTCAGTCCCTCGTACAGCTTGTGGCTCCCAGGTCATGGCACAGGTACCTCCTCTGGTTTCACTGCCTCTACTTGGAATGCCAGTCCCCGCTCCTTCACCTATTCAACTTCTCATGCTCCAAGACAGCCTTTGTTGATCTCTTGCCACCCACCCCTGTCCAAGAGAACTGGCCTTTTTGGCTTGTTGCCCTGTCTTCCCCATCACAATCATGCTTGGGTTGCAAAATTTCCTTCTGGGGAAGTCAGTTCTCTGGAGTGCGCGCATCTGTTTCCACGGCTGCCTGAGAGCGGAGCTGGGGTTATCTCCACCTTAATTCCTGGCTCCCACCAGAATAGATATCAATGGAAGTAACAAATGAATCAAATGATCCTGGTCTCCTCCTGTCTTTGCAACCTTGAATAAGTCATTTCCCTCATCCTGCTCACCTCAGCAGAGTGAACTGGGGAAGGAACAGACCTGGGATCTGAATGCAGGCAGTGGCCGTGGTCTCGGGCTGTTAGCCTTCACACATCCTCTCTCCCAGAGCGCCGGGAGTCATGGCAAAGGTGTGGGAGGGTCATTATTGGAACTGTTATTTAGCATCACAGGAGAAAACAGAAACTCCGAAGAGTCCCGGGTGCCGTCTGGTGGGAGCCCGCACGCATGCAATGTAGGGCAACTTCCCGGGAATAAATGCAGACCTCTTAATCAGGTGATCTGACAACTGTGCCATTTGCCAGGGAAATGATGTCCCTCTAGAAGTGATTGTGGGGAGAATAAGGAAAACAGATGAGTGGGGAGCTATGTCAGAGCTGATACGCCTCAGGGACATGGCTGGGACACGATGAGGACGGGCTTTTAAAAAGCCCCAGCAGCCAGAGCGAGTGGGGCTGGCATCACGCATCCATCTCTGGGAATTGTGGCAGTAGCGGTGAGCCCACATGCTCCGCTCATACCGCCTTGTTGTTCCAGATTTTCATCACTATTCTGACCAGCCCATAGGACTTGGATAACTGCACAGAACCGTATTGGATGAGGCGGCTCATCCCAGGTGCATTTTGCCAGCGCACCAGAAACACACGTGAGTCCCCAGTGCTGCCTGTAGCGGCGGCAGCAAGGAGGACCTGTCTGTTACACACACACAGCATCTCGCTGCTTCCCACCATGCACAGCTCTCATTTGATTTGGCACCTCTGGTGGTCACTGCTGTGGGGTAGAAATCTTATCCTCTGGACCCTTTGGCTTCCCTTTTGCTCCAGAGTGAGTTGCCATGTTCTTCTAAGGCGCTGTGTCAACAGCCTACAGACTTTGGATTGCAGGCAGAGGGGAGAGGGTTTGTCATCTCAAAGGCAGATTTCTAGCAGAAGACCTGCTAGAGAAGTGGTCCCATCCTCGGAGCGTCGCTTGTCCCCAGGGCCACATTCCTGACGTTAGAAGAGCTGTTACCCTTATTGTTTGAAAATTAGAACTGTGGTTTTTTTGTCGCCACTGATTGACTGACCCTGCTGGGACTGGGCTTGGTCAAGTGTTCGATGCCACCCTGTAACTATTTGTTAGAGAAGAATTTATAGACGCTTTGGAACAGGTCCTCTGGGTATAGGCTGACGCGACGTGGTTGCCATTTAAATCTTGTCACAGCTCTATCTCAGTCTCTCGAGCTTCTCTTTGGGAAGAAGCAGGATGCCTGATAAAACAATGAATAATAATTTGGGGATGTTCGTTATTTACAGATGCCCCCAGGTTATCCATAAATTATGCAGCCCTCAATCACGCTTGGTTTCTTCCTTTGGAGCCATCTCTCCAGACTGGCGCGTTGTGTGGGTGGCACTGGGGCTCCAGCTAGTCGTCCCACAGGGCAGGCTCCCGTTTCTTGACGTTCTCCGAGGCCCTTGGTTGTGTGCTCATGTTCCACACACTCTGTGGGTGATGGCACCCGGATACTTGGCAGCAGAAAGGATAGACGGTGGGTGCCTTTCTCTGCCACACCTCACGAAAGCCCTCCGTGGGCACTTCTGGGGAAGAATGTTAATGACTTGGTTGCAGCCATCGTCTGGGGTGAAGGAGAAGGTCAGTGCCAGCGGTAGCCTCTCTGCACGTAGGAAGTTCAGGTGGCTGAGAAGCAACAAGTGAGGGAGGCAGGTGGGGTTGAATCATCTCCCAGAGGCGTGCAACCACTAAGCAGAGTTGGGGTGCATGCCCTGGTTCCCAACAGGTGCTCTCTCCTCTGCCTCCACCCCGGATTGACCTGGGAGGGCAAGGGGGGAGGACAGAAGGAGGCGGGGTGCAGGGAGCAGCTGGACGGGCAAGGTGAGCATCCTCCTGCTGCCTTTTGCTTACCCGTCACTTTCAGCCAGCGCTTGGCATGTAACTGAAAACAAGCCCTTTCCCTGACGCAGAGCTTAATGGGCCCTTTAATGGCCAAGCCGTAGCATCGCTTCTCTCTCTCGCCTGTTCCCTGTCAGCCATGGGGCATTAAACCGGTGATAAAAATGCTTCTTTGGTATGGTCCACAAACTCACCAAGAGGCTCCTGGTAGCACTATAGCCATCCAGCATGAAATCAAGAGGCAATCACTGCGGATGAGGCGAGATGAGCTCCGCGCAGGAGCAATTAGCAGCGTGCACGTCCTGGGTCCTGTCCTTCACCATCTCCTTGCGCCCGCACCCACCACCCACCCATCAGGGAGGGCCCCACAGCCCACGTCCAGCTCCAGGGGACCATGAAGGTGCTTTATCACGTCCTTAATCCGGCTGAAACAGCCTTCCTGACCCAGATGGCCCCTGGGAGCAAATGTCCTTGGTTATGTTTTCAATTGAGAAAATATAAAACACAAAAGAGAGAAAAAATTGAAAGGAAAGCAATGCCCAGTTATGAATATGCATTAACATGATGCTGCGTTTGAGCTGGAAGCAGGAGCCATTTATTTTAAACAAATCGGATCTTGATACATGGCCCATGAACGTGCTGACTTCTCTATCACGCGAACGCGCCGGGCAAGTTTGATTTATATGGTGTGGCTGTGAGGGTTTTTTTCCCAATTAAAAACGAACCAAGAAAAATCATTAATTTAACTACTGTATATTAAATTTGCATTAAAACATCCGTTTGTCTATATTTATATGTGAGTTATCGAAAATGTGAGCTCATGAATCCTAATTTTTAAGATCACATGCCAAATATTGAAGATAAATTTTATTTATTTCTGCAATTAATTCTATGAGAACAAATAGCTCTAATTTAGGGGATGGCAGATGTAACTGTCCGCTGATGCCCTCCCTGCATAACAAACATAACATTCATCTTTTCTCATTAGGGTTTCCTTGCCTGGCCTCCAGATATGCAAACCTGGGCTAGCTTTCTCTGCCTGGGGCTTCCAGATACCCTCTGAGACACGCCTAGAAAATGCTTGGGAAAATATGGACCATGTCGAATCTCTTTTTCCTGCCTCTCTGTGATGTGCAGAGGCTTCAACCTTCTCCCAAATGCTAGGTAAACATTTCTCCTAAGGCTGTCTTGATGTGAGCCACTTTGGTGGGGGAGTTGGTGGCCCCAGCTCCAGTCCCTGGGCTGTAAGGAAGGGAGGTGATGGTCCAGCCTCTCCACCTGAGCGCTAGGCTGTGGTTAGATGGAGCCTTTCTCACCCCGTCCTGTCCGCAGCAGCCTCCCCCAGCCCTCGTCTCCTGGGCTGGGCCATCTCTGTTGAGGCCTGTGGGATGCGGGGCACTCATGGCCGCCCTGGACCCGTGCAGGCTCAGGGCTCTAGTCGCGCGGCTGCAGGGGCAAGTGACGCTCCAGTCGGGTGGTTCCCAGAAACTGGCCCGCACAGCAGCCAGATGCTGTCTGTCATCACCCAGGTGCATAGGCTGGGCAGCGTCTTCCCTGTAAAGGCTTCCTGGTGGGGGACAGCTGTTCATATTGCCGGCGCTGATGTTCAGCAATCAGTACTTTGCACCCTCATTAGGTTATTCATGGACTTGATGCTGTCTTGAGCCATTAGTTCAAAGTAGTTCCTGCCCTCAAGGAGCAAAACAGGCAACCACAAGGCAGTGTGACAGGTGTAGTGGGCACGGCCAGATCAGGGGACTTAGCAGCGGCAGGGAGGACCCCTGCTCCTGCTGGCTGAACTCGCACCTCTGCCCTGTGTCCAGCGCCTCTTAGCTGACTCTGGCAGTCTTCGCATCTGCACAGGGCTGGAGTCGCCACATTCGCTCTGTGCTGGATGTGGAAGTCTGTGGCGGAGCCATCAGAGCAGAGTGTGACATTGGCTCAGGAGGCACCGGGACACTTAGGGAAGGGGCTTCCTTCTACTGTCCCAGGAAGTCCTACGCGCTCCATTAACCCAGTGCCAGCAGGGCTGAAGCCTCTTCCACGGACCCAAACACCAAGGAAGGACCCATTGTCAAGAAGCTGCCTTCTCGATCTTGCTGGTTTCATCCCCAGATCCAAGGGCAGCTCCAAGGATAGTCCTACTTGGTGTCTCTTCTGGGATCCAGGAGGAGCTCCTGGCTATCTCCACTATGTAAGAGGACCCAAGGCTGAGCTGGGGCGCAGGGTCTCTTCAGAGCCCCGGCCTCCCTGCTGGGGGTCATGGGTCAGTGGTGATACAGATGCTCTTCCAACACAGGAGCTCCCCACAGCTGGAGTTTCTCCTGGCCTAGCTCATCTCCCAGGGAGGCCCCCAGTTCTCCTTCTGATAAGCAGCGTTTCTAAAATGCATTTTGTAATAATCAGTCCCAGGAAGGTGCAAGTTAAGTATATCACATTATCAATGACAATTGTTACATCAAGGATTTCTTTTTTTCCTTTTCCCTCAGCAATGGAGGATCAGACAGTCTCTCCTCTGATTTTCACAGAGTAGAGCACTCTGACATTTGGCTGTAGAATCTGTTAGCATCTCTGGGATCAGATCACAGATGCAGTAGGGGTGCAGCAGGTCTGGAGCCACCAGAAACACCTGACTCGGATGTTGGAGTCAGGAAGGACTGCAGCCATCATCCTTATCTGCAGTAGGGCTGCAAGGGGGGCTCAGTGCTTCCTGGCACAGTAGCAGGAGCCCCCTTCCCTAGGCTGTTTCCCTGAGATCGGAGCACATATTCCCGTGTGGTGGATCTTGGCTCTGCTTCTGTCCTCATTCCTGGTCTGCTGTTTGCATCATTTAAGGGGCCAGGTTGATGCTGGTGCCAGCCACCCCTCTGCTGCCTCTCCCTTCTGCACCTGCGCCCCTCCCTGTGACCCGTGCTGCTCCACTAAGTGCAAACTCACAACAGCAGAGTTACCCTGAAGAGATATTCCATCACCCCATTTGGGGGCGTGCCTGTACTGAGCTCACCTCTGCTGCCAGGGCTGCCTCGGCTTTGTCCAGACCTCCAGGCCTTAGCACCCAGTGACCTCAGCATCCAGTGGCCTCAGCATCCAGTGGCCGCAGCACCCGATGGGGACAGACTGGCCTGAGTCCACAGGCCTGGGTTCAGTTGGGGCGCTGCTCACGGCCAGCTGCACAGCCTGAGCATGTCCCCTCCTCCCTGAGCTTCGGTTTCCAGGCCCGTACGCCGGGGAAGAGATCGCGTTCTGCGGTGACGTGACGGGGAGGCAGCGCCGTGGCGGATCAGCCCAGGACTGGGCCCACTGCCAGTGCTCACGAGTGTGGCAGTTGTGTCTGTGTTTATTCTGCCCTAACCAGATTATTGCTTGGGCTTTGTGTCCACCCTTCCTCTCAGCCAGAAGTGAACAGGGTCCCTGTGGGGAGGGGCCTTCTGTGGGCTTGACATGGGTTTCCATTTGGCAGATGGGTGTTGAGGACTCGCTGGGAGTCAAAGTTTCCTGGCAACTGTGATTCGTTGCTTCCCCTCAGTGAGGTCCTGGTTGAGAGGAGCTCCAAGGTGAGATTCCGTAACTCTCTAAGAACTGGGGGCCGCTGTTGTGGGAACCTGGCAGGGAGTGCTGCTTGAGGTTGAGGGGAGCCCGAAGAAGTCTGTCTAGAGGAGGTGTGAGGCAGGACTGGAAGAATGAAGCCCACCTCCTTGGGGAAGAGGTTTGGAGTTAGACTCACTCACACGGTCCCCACGGTCCCCTCCCTGCCCCTGCTTCCAGGTGGAAGCTTGATTTTCATGGCTAGTAGGAATCCTTAGGTCACAGGTGTCCTTCTTCCAATAGCTGCAGGAGTGGGGGTGGGGGAGATGGGCGTGGCAGAGAGGGCGCTGTGCTCTCTCTCCAGAATCCAGCCTAAGGCCTCAAAGCGGGTCCCAGGAGTGTTGAATGAGTAAATGAGGAGGTGAATGAACGAATGAGAAGACATGGACTAGGGGGCCAGACTGTGGAATGCACCCTGGGTTTATTGGGTAGACTCGGAGCGAGTAGAGATTTCAGCAATGATCAGACTATGACTCACGGAACCAAAAGAAAAGAAGATCCTGTGGGCCACTCTCACGTCACAGCTCGGCTCTCACCATCTTGGCACTTCTGAGTCCCATTAGGGCCATATCGGGGACACACGCATCTTTCCTAGCAGTGCAGACTGCTTCGGACGGTGGAGGAGGGCAACCTCGTGGTTGGAGGGAGAGTGGGCAGGAGCCTGGGGTGGAGATGAGGGCTGTCGCCACAGCCCAGGGAAGCGGGGCCGGGACCTGTAGGCCTGGGGACGGAGAAGGTCGGTGGGACTAAGGGACACGCAGCGTCCCATGTGCAGAGCGCTCCTGCAGGACAGGGCAGGCCCCTCACCCCAGACGTGAGCTGATGCCTGCTCTGCCAGTGGGGCCCAGCTCTGGCCTCTCGGGAGTTTAGTTTCAGAGTCCATATCCTGGCATGATTCCAACCTCTTTCCAGCTCTCCAAGCCTGTGTCTAGGAGGTCGCCTCTTAGCTGCCTCTAGAGGCGGGCCCATCTCTGGGTGCCCAGGCGGCTGGTAAACGTCTCAAGCCCATACTAGCCAGGGAGTGTCTGTGACAGTCCCAGAGACACCTGGGCCTTAGTGAGCTTCTGTGGGCAGAACATCACAACATCTTGCTCCGTCGCCCTGGCTGGGGGAAGTGTGACCCCTCGTGGAAGGGGGCATGAGGAAGCCTCACGTGACTTCCCTCAGACGCCTGCATCTTACCTTGTGACCCAGGGGATATCCTTGCTCTCTCCCTGAATTAAATCTTAACTCGAAGCCCCGTTCTCTCCTGAATATTCCAGTGACTCTGACCGTGGGGGCAATCTTGGGGACCTCCGACAGAACCACCAGCACCCCCTTCTCCCCTTTCCGCCTCTGTACCCTCTTCCCATCATCTGAGCCACATGTGGCGTCTCCGCCCACAGCGCTTGCTTGGGTTGTCCATGGGCCAGTGCCACAGTGCCACAGATGCCACGGGACAGAAGTCCACAGAAGAAAGAGGTGGTGACAGCAGTAGTCGCAGGGTGCCCAGTTTTTTGCCTCCAAACTTCAAAAATCCATAGTGGACTCTGCCCTTGTCCTCAGCAACCTCTGAATAGCATTTGATGAAGTCATTCACTGCTTCCTTCTGTCAGCGGTCAGTCAGGGTGTGGCCAGGGAAGCAGACGCCACAGCAGGGCTTTGTGTTTTGCTTTTATTGATTATGACTACCCCCCCCACCCTGGCTGGGGAGCAAGGGAGGAGACTCAGGTCACAGCTTGGATGAGTGTCCCGCGGGGCTGGACTCACACCTGAGGAGTGGTGTTGGAATCAACTGCTGCTCCAAGGTGAAGGTCACTGGTGGTATGAGGCAGAACTAGAGGCCTCCTCAGGCCTTTCCCTTCCTGCTGTTGCCCTACAGGCAAAACCTAGTGGGAGTCCAGGTGGCCAAGGGGAAGTCTCAAGCCCAGCGTGGCATCAAAGTGGAGTGATGAACAGAGGGCAGGGGCTGAGAGTTCTTCACTTATTCACCAACACAGCCCACCCCTTGGTTAGTCCACACCCATCCATATCCTACCGCCCACGTGTGTGGACTTGCACATGAGATACAACCATCCTCTGGGCAAATGAAGGGGCTCACTCTCTGCAAAAGGGAGATGCGGAAGTTCAACTGTTACTATAGCCATACCTGGAGAAGCTGATTATTCTTTAAATTTAGTTATGGTTCCAAGTGGTTATTTGCAATATGGAGACCGAATTTTGAAGTTCATCATGACAAATAATCCTTCATATAAAATACAGTAAGAGCAAGAAAAGAGGAAATTAGTTCCTATGTAAAGTAGGAAAGAAAACAGGCGCACCTGCTGTGACTGCGCGTGACTTTGTAGTTACCGCTCATAGTAGTCAGAGTTCTTTCCCCTGTCCTTTCAAGTTCACTTGCCTTCAGCTAGTTGAAGTTTTTTTCCTGGTGGGTTGTTTCAAACTTTCTTTCCTGGAAGTCTTCATCTGTAACCGTTTGGCATTTTAGTTGCCGCGGTATTCTGTGAACTTGAAAGGACATGGAGGTACCAAGAGTCACTCCAGGGAATTCCCTGGGTTCCATTCCCCGCTTCCTGGCCCTTTGGTGCAGCTGCTACTCTTCTCACTCTGAGGGGTAGGATCAGCAACCCCAGGACAGCAGTCCTCTGTCAGTTCAGTTGCAGGAGAAGCTCCCTTGACAAAGGACCTGTCTCAGACTTCCAGTCCAATGGCGTCATTATAGCATCTCGTGGTGGACATTCTTCACTTGGGTGCCAAGACCTCCGAACCAGCAGAGACCAAAGTTGAAAGGATGGAAGGAAGAATTTTGTGCGTGGGTTGTTAGATGTCATAACAAAAGCTGCCACTCCCATTTCCACCCGATCCCAGCCCCTTGGGGAAAATAGTGGCAGGCACACACTGCCTCCTGTAAGCAGAGTCCCAGCCTTTCTGGGGGTTTTCATGACGGATGCCATGACTCCTGCTTTTCCACTCTGTGTCCTCCCCAAGTGTATCCTGCCATTCTTCTTGGTCTCATGTGCGTTACTTCTCTTCTCACTAGCCTCTCAGTATTGACTCAGCTGGACTGTATCCTTGGCTCTGTCTGCTGCTTTCACTATACGCTCTCCCCTAGGTGGTGTCTTCTAGTCTCAAGGCCTTCTATTCAGTGATGACTCCCAAATTTATATCTCCAGTCCTGACTTTTCCCCCTGAAGTCCAAACTCATATATCCACTTGTCTGCTCATTAGTTCCACTTGTATATCAAATAGGCATCTGAAAATGAACATGTCCAAACTGAGCTCTTAATCTTCTCCTATGAGTGGGTGCACGCACATGCACATATGTGCACACACATGCGCGCTCTCTCTCTCTCTCTCTCTCTCTCTCTCACATACAGAGCCCCTTCCTTCCCAGGCTTCCCCGTACCTGCTACCAGTGCTCACGTGTGTAGGGATGCTGCTTACATCTCTCATTTTAGATCATCCTTGTTTTGGTTCTTTTTCTTCTACTCCACCTCAAGTCCTGTGCAAATTCTGTCATGTTCACCTTCCAGAATCTGACTAGTTCAGATTGGTGGTCTACTGCCGCCCCCAAGCACCACTGTCTTGTGCTTAAATCCTGTAGGACAAGAGCATCTACTGGTAGCCCACCACCGTCTGCCTCCCTAGAGTTTATTCTCAGCACAATAGTCAGGGCGATCCTCTTACCATCCTTCTCGTAGTGCTTATCCCCATCCAACGTAATCTACACCCTGTGCTTATTATCTGTCTCCTTGCATTAAAATGTACGCTTCATGGGAGTCCAGATTTTATTGGTTTGTTCAATTGCTGTCTCCTCAGCATCTTAAAGAGTCCTGGGCACATTGTAGGTTTTCGGTAGTTATTTGTTGAAGAAATAAATGAACAAACACAGGCTCTTATTTAATCCTCACAATATGCCTTTGTTTGAGGACATTAAAACTCAGGCTGATTTAGTAACTTGACCCAAGTCACTGAGCTATTAAGTGGCAGCCTCAGGATTAGAATTTCCTCGAGTCCAAAGTCATAGATCTTAATGCTCTGCTAGACTCGTCCTGGTTTGTGTCCACTTCCCAGGCTGCACAGACCTGAAGAGAGTATTTTTCTAGGGTCAGAAATTAAGGGTGTAAATCTCCATGTGGAAGCTCTGTTCATCTGCAGGATACATTCCTCAGGCCCTTGGTTGGTCTCTGCAGAGAACAGAATCCATTGCGCCACTTTGTGTCCTTCCCGCACCAGGCTTTTCTGGGTTCCGAGCAGAGGCCCCATGGTCAAGGCAAAGTGCACGGGCAACCTCTGGTCTCTGCTGGCCTGTGGGCAGCGGGGGTAAGAGGCACTGCTCAGCCCGCCCCATGCCCACGCAGGGACGCTGCTGGATAGAGCTGCCCAGATCCCCAGGATTCTGCTAAATGACCTGCAGGATTTAGGACACGAGTCTCCAGATTTGCCTTCCTGGCAAAGATTCTTAGCAAAAGAATCTTCATTTGAGGGGAAAGTAAATGCTTTATGGATTCAAGGTGATATGTGTGAGAATGATTCTCTATTTGAGGATTTCAGCCTTTAAACAGAGGCACAATTTGTCAATTTTGGTTTCAGTTTTACAAGCACTATCTTTTCCAAAGAATAAATTTGTGTGAGCACGAATGTACTAATGAAACATGACATTTTCCTCTATTAAATGCACCTTCTCCCGGGAAAGGTTCTAAAAGAGTTCATAAAACTTCGCATGGCATTTTGGGGAAGCACATCATTATATGTATAGATATTTGAAAGCAGGGCTGCAGCCTCGTGATGGAAAAGGACTCAGAGTAATTTAAACTATTAACATCAAAAGACTAAACAGAATACAGAATTAGACAAGAGAAGGAAGACTTTTCCCCTCTTCTGGTTTCTGATAAGGGACTGGTTTGCAAATGTAAAAAATTTCCATTCTGACAATCTTCACAATTTAATTTTCAGGCTGACACAAACTTGACTCAATTTTATCCTAAGAAGCCCAAAAGAACAATCTGTCTTTTAAACATCTGAACCAGTATATTTAGTCACAAGCAAAACCTCATGGTGTTCTTGAGTCTTCATGTAATAGAAATTGGTAATATTAATACTAATGTTTTTTGCTGTTAAGCTCCAAATTGGTTATTATCAAAGTCTTTCAAAAGCCAAGGAGAAGGCTTTTCTAAGAAAAAGAAGAAGGCAGGGAGAACAGGTCCATTTCAAAGCATTTTTGAAGAACTGGAATCTTGAAAGGAAAAACTAATTAATAAGAAGTCTTGTTAAAAAATGGAATTACTTTCACAGAGCTAAGAATTTAAAGTGTTCTTAACAAAAGGGCTTGTTACAAGGCTTCTCCATCTCTCAAAGTGATTGAAAGGTAACAGGAAAAATCCCACAGGTAGTGTTAGTCCATGGGCTTACAAAATAGCAAAAAAAAAAAAAAAAAAAAAAAGCTGAACCTCATTTTCCCATACTAATTTCAGTGTTCAAATATTTTAAACTCTGAGGATAAGGTATTTCTTGGAAGACAAATAGGGTGAGCTGATATTAATCCCGATACCCACTGTTCTGTTTTGTCCTGGTTTCCAAAATGCTTCTTACATTCTCTAGTGAAGTGGAAATTAAACATTCTGGTTAATCCATTCATGCCTTTGAATTCCCCAGCTCCCAGGGACCTGGTGACAGACTGGGGTTGGGGTGGTATCTGGATGGAAGGGTCACCAAGGGCTGAGGAGCATCTCCTTTGGTCTCAGGGCCTCGTATACCCCCTCTTGCCCCGGGGCTGATTCTGCACTCCCACCAGGCTTTGGGGCCAGACAGTGGGCACCTCCTTCCTGCCCCTCCATAGTCCCTTGAGCTGTTTGTTGAGGTCCCCTGGGATTTTGCCCCCATTTTTGTGTACCCCCAAATCCCAGTCAATTCAGGGTGATGGTTGATGGGCTTAGTTTTCAAGTCAGACTCTAAGGGTTAAATCTCCAGTTTTGAGGGTGGCAAAGGACCCTCACTTTGCCCCTTGCCGCAGGTGCCCAGACCCTCTGCTTCCTGCCCCCAGGCCAGCATTGGTGGTAGCCAACATTTGCATTGGCACTGCAAACCCTCACAGCTAGCCCGCAGTCATTCCCATGGGTCAGTTCTGCCCTTCTTTAGATGGGAAACAGGGCGGAGACAGAGCTGCCGGCCTGGGGCCGTGGTGAGCAAGAGGCCCAGGGCTGACTCACACCTGCTTCCACCACCCACGTGGTGGTGAAGGGGGAGTTTAGAATCAGTTTCTTCCTACACTTCTTCACGTTGAAACTGGGAGGGGCAACAAATAGCAATTATTATTTTTCAGTGTCAGTTGAAGAGCACACTTCCTACGTTTTAAATAATTCCATATTCCCATTTCCATGGCAGACTCTCTCACATTGGATCTTTTGGGTTAACTGTTCCTTCTGCCCTAATGCCTTTCCTTTAGAATTTATGGGACGAAGGGACTTATCATTCAGGTCCCCATTTGAATGTCATTTCCTCTGAGAGTACTTCAGGGACACCACACCCCACCAGTGCAACCTCTTCCCCCGGGCTCTGTCAATTTGTTTTATTTTCTTTATAGAGCACATCACAACCTGCCTTGTAAGTGTATGGCTTCATTGCCTGTGTCATCTTTAGAAGGGGCTTGTTCAGGGGGCTTGTTCACCGCTGTAAGCCCAGTACCTAGACTTGTGCCTGGAACATAGCAGGAATTCAATAAATGTGTATTGAATAGATCTCTGGGCTAAATGAATGAATATGTGATTATAATGAGAAATCTGCCAGCTTATGTCAAGAAGAATATTCAATTTTCTACCCTGATGCCTATGAGCAGCCTCCCTTCTCTTTACCTGTGCACCTCATGTGGTTGCTCTAATTGGACTCAATTTGCATTTATTGGACACCTACTATGTGGGAGGCATGGTGTTCTGATATCTCCATCTGTGATCTCCAGGCAGCACAACAGAGTCTCTGCTTTTTCACACACACATTTTTAGGATCTCTCTCTCTCTCACACACACACACACACACACGCTCACACACGGAAGCCTTCTCGGATCTTCCTGCTTCATTCTCTACATGATGTGTCAAGGTTCTTTTTGTCTTAATGGGATCTGACCCAATGAAGTTTAGCTTTCCTGATTACTGTAGTGTGTGGAGAAGCTTTTCCTCACCTGCTTATTTTGTGTGGTGACCTGTAGTGGTAGAATGACAATGCAGTGGTCCCCCCTTAGCCTGGGTTTGGTTCCTGTGATTTCAGTTACTTGTGATCAACTGGGGTCTGAAGATATTATGTACCATGAGATAATTTTGAGAGAATCACATTCACATAACTTTCATTTGTTATCATTGTTCTAGTTTATTATAGTTAACCTCTCGCTGTGCTAATTTATAAACTATGCACGTACAGGGAAAAACAGAGCATATCTGGGGTTCGATACTATCTGTGGTCTCTAGCAGCTTCTAGGGGTCTTGGAACGGGCCCCCTGTGGATAGGGGAGCTGCTGTACTACCACCCCCTTTTGCCTGAAGGCCTGAGCGGCAGTTACCTCCACTGTGAAGATGACCTGATGCTTTGAAGTGGGTAGAGAAAAGTGTCTCCTAAATGGGCTGATGCATTTACTCAGTGGAAAGGCAGAGCAGCCTGTGGGTACCGAGGGGCCAGCCCCCATTCTCAGAGGGGGCGGAAGTCACGTAGATGGCACAGCGCCCGGAGTCTTGGTGCTGCCCCCGCCCTTCTTACACTCGGGCCTCTATTGTTGCTGTGTCACTGCCGTGTGCTGTAATTATCACCGCGATAGTGAGCAGATCATCACAGAAGTTTAATTATGTTCCCGAGACTGCTCCTTATGGAGGCAAAACCAAGAAGAATTGCATCGTAGACACATTGTAGTAAAAGCAAACAGACGAGGAAGTTTGGGCAGTGAGAGGGACGGGGTGAGTGCGAGTGCACCCCGTTTGCTTGTTGCCTTTGTCCCTTTCTGCAGCCCCTATGACACCCGCCTTGAATCACAGCCCCTCTTATGCCTATCTTTGCCCTCACTAGATTGTGAGTCCCAGCGGCGCAGAGGATGTTTTATTTATTTCCTGGCCATAGCTCTGCACACATCATAGACTCCAGATAAGCATTTGTTGATTTGCATAGAATTAAAGTTTGGTATCTGTAAAAGCCACTTAAATTGGAGAATTTAAAGTGGAGGCAGATGAATTGAATTTGAATACACAGTAGCTGGTGGACATCATGAGAATGTCAGGTGATCTTGGTTCCTTTTGAGTTGAAGAGGTTTGAGGAATAGGCTGCTGAGAAGCTTGCTTCTTCCACCCTGTCAGGGACGGGAGGTGCAGCAGTGAGCCTGGGGGGTGACCCCAGAGCAGATCCTCTGTCATGTGAGGGACACTGGACACCCCGTGACAGTCAGGGCTCCTGACCCATGGGGGCAGGGGCTGCAGGCTGCACACCTGTGTTCATGGAGAGCCTACTCCATTTTAAGTTGGTCCTTCCAGAAACCCTCGGGTGAGAGTAAAAAGCGGCTCTCTCAGCTCTGCGCACAGCTCCTATGGCAGGAGGCACCTCATCTCCCCCTTCTCCATAGCTGCTTGGCCTTTCCCTTGAACTCTTGCCAGCAAACTGGCTTCTCTCACCTGCTGTCTCAGTGGCATCAATTTATTGTCTTTCATCTTCCTCTCTCTTTGCTATTGCAGTTAGCTCTGTTGGTCTTGTCCTTCAGACGACAATCATTCATTCATTCTTTCATTCATGAGTAAGAGTGTGGGCTTTGGAATTACATAGATAAGAGACTTAATCCTGGCACAGTTGCTGGATCAAGCAGGGCGGATTAGGCTGTGCTGTGATAACCCCAAATCTCAGTGCCTTAAACCAAAAAAAGGTGATCACCCTATCATGTATAATGTTCCTTGTGGCTTGGCTGGGAACTCCCCCCCCCAAGCCACACGCAGAGACCTGCTGAGGAGCAGTCACTGTTGGGGGCATCAGTGGGGACCGCGACAATCCAAAATATGTGCGCCACCCCCCTCTCCGGTGTAGGATTTATTCCTTGATTTGACTGCAGTTCTGCCCCCTAGAAAGGCAGCCCCACCCCCACAGCTCTGCTTGGCCCTCTGAACCACGTTGCTTTGCCCATAACTCCGTGACTGCATCTAAAGAAAGGGTCTGTGCTGGCAGTCAGTAGTCTTCCCTGGCCACAGACAGTTAGGGTCCCAGAGGTCTTCCTGCAGTTTGAACAGTCTCAGTTGCATTTAGTCCTGGCGCAGCGTTTTACCAGTACACCTGATGTTAAAATCACTGATGTTTCGATATACTTTGTGATATCCTGCTTTATGCTCAAAAAGCCACACGCAGTCATGCCGTTGTACGCCTCTGTCTTTCGATGTGCGTGTGGCTAGATGGAGACTTGACCTCTGTGGCCTGAAGCCCGAAGCCCAGCTGTTTACCTGGGAAGGCCAGCCTGGCAGTGCACTGATTCTTGTAGATGTCTTAACAACCCGTCTTTCAGCCACACGCTCATTTGATCTGTGGCTCCAGGCTTCACTCTTTTTAATAGTTTTATTAGGGAACAATTGGCGTATGATAAGTTTGATATACATGTATCTTCATGGCAACATCACTGCAGTTAAGATAATGAACATGTGCATCATATCTAAAAATTTTTTTGGAGCCCTTTGTACTTCTTCCCTCTCACACATGCCAGCCTGGTCCCATGTTATACCATCACTTCCTGTCCCTACCCTGTGGATTCGTTTGTATTGAATAAATGGAATATAGTTGCATTTCCTAGACTTTTGCATAGTGGAATCATACAGCACGCACTGCTTTTTGTTTAGGTTCTGTTGCTTAGTATATTTGTTTTGTGATGCCCATGTTGCTGCATCGATCGATACTTTATTCCTTTTTATTGCTGAGTAATATTCCATTGTATTGTTGCAGCGAAGTTTCATCTGTTCATATGTTCATCTATTGATGAATATTTTGGTTGTTTCCAGTTTGGGGCTACTGCAGATAAGACCAATATTAATATTCGAGCACAGGTCTTTGAGTGGGCATGTGCTTTCATTTCTCCTGGCTGAATACCTAGGAGTGGAGTGGCTGAGACTTAGGATCAGTCTATATTTAATTTTGTAAGCAACTCCCAAGGTGTTTTTCAAAATAGTTGTAAAAATTTACATTCCTACCAGCAGTTGAGAGGCCCAGCACCTGCACATCCTCACCAGTACTAGAGTAGCAGTGTTGAATTTTAGCCGTTCTGTAGGAATGTGATGGTGTCTCATTGTGGCTTTCATTGCATTTCCCTAATGACCAAAGATGTTGAATACTTTTTCAAGTGCTTAAATTTCATCCATGCACATTTTTTTCATAAAATGCCCAGTCAAATTTCTTGCCTGTTTTAAAGTTGAATGGTTTGAGAGTTTACATGAGAATTCTCCATATATTGTGGATACAAATAGATATATTCGTATATGTATACATAATTTTCAAATATTTTTTTCTCAAATTGTGACTTGCTTTTTATTCTCCTTACAATGATTTAGAAGGGCAGAATCTCTTCATTTTGATGAAATCCAATTTATCAGTTTGTTTTTTAAAAAATCTTACGTTCCTTGCAATACTGTTTTCAATATCTAAGTTATGGAAACAATCTAAGTGCTCAAGGTCAGTTGAGTGAATTGAGAAGATGTGGTACTATTTAGCTATAGATGTATATTAAAGAAAGATGTAATCTTGCCATTTGTGACACCATGGATGGAAACAGTGGGGTTTTTACTATACAAAACAAACCAGAAGGAGAAACACAAATACTGGATAGTTTCCCTCATGTGTGGAATATAGAGAAACAAAAGTAAGAGTCAGGCAAAACCAAACCTAAGACAAACCCTAGATATCTGACTGTAAAACTTGAGGCTACCAGAGCCAGGGGAGGGAAGGTAGAGAGCAAAGTGGGGAGGGGTCCCACTGGATTATAGTGGAAGACTACATGGGGTGGGGGTGTGGTGTGGGAACACACAACTGAATCATATACAGTGTCATATACATAGGTCACCTCAATACAACAATAAGGGATATATATGTGTGTATATATATGTGTGTGTATATATATATATATGTATATATATATATATACACACACACACACACACACACACACACACATATATATAATTTTTTTTTAAATCATGTTTAACACTGATCTTTGCCCACTCAAGGTCATGACCCTTTTCTGTTATGTTTCCTAGTAGAAATTTTATAACTTTAGGTCTTACATTTAGGTTTATGATCTGTTTGACGTCAATTTTTTTTGTATGGTGCAAAATATGGCCAAAGTTCTTTTAATTTTTGTTGCTTGATGGATTGCATGTAGACAGTCAATTGTTCCAGAATGTTTGCTGAACGACTCTCCTTTACCCAGCAAATTGCCTTTACACCTTTGTCAGAAATCACTTTACTGGCAAGAGTCCTTTGGGTCTGGCAGAGTAAGGAACGATGAAAATCAACATCTTGACAAAAGCAATGATACTGGTACAAATGATTCAATTTAACATTTTCAGAACTCTGGAAATTAATGAAAAGACTGTGACAATAGGAGGAATACTTAGTAAAGAAAAGTAGCTAAATCTCAGTAAAAATCAAGCTTAATTGTATCTTAAGTACTGGATCCTCAACTCTTCTATTCTCACCCCATCCTCTGGAGTAGGAATTCAGTTGCCTGTCTAGCGAGTGGGGTCAGCATGGGGAAGGATGCGACTGGCAGAGGAAAGCACTCAGGCCCTCAATGGTGTGGGCATCTTGGGGGAGTGCAATGTAGGCCGCATGGGAATGTGGCAGGGAGGGGCAGCAGATGGGCAGGCTTCAGATCTTGTGTCACTAGATCCACCAGGCCAGGTTCTTGAGGTAACTGGGAGGCCATGGGTGACTTTTCAACTAGAGCGCTGTGAAGTCCCTAGAGCCTCGCGCTGGAGAAGTCGCTCTCGTTGCAGTGGGGAGATTAGTGTGGGACGGGGCTGTGGGGGCCATAGACTCCGAAATAAACTCACCTCCCCTTGTCAGGCTGTTGAAAACAGAGCACTGGGACCCTGGAGTTGTTGCTTTGCTTATCTCCCCGGGGCTTGGCTTGTTCTCGAAGTGTGAGGGTGGAAATTTGAGATAATACAAGAGCAGGAGCCTCCCCTTGTTCTGTAGGCACTTGGCTGAAGGGAAGCAGGGGGTCTGGTGGGTCCTCAGCTGGGCCCCAGGCTGCTGCTCCCAGGCAGAGCTACCGAGAGAGCAGGGCACACGCCAGCCCTTCGTGACCCTAAGCCCCAGCAGAACCGATCCCTGTCTCTAGGACGACAATGTCACGCTGCCTGGCCCATTGTCTCGCCTGTGGATTCTTGGGGGTTCACAGAAAGCATTGTCCTCCGAGGGCTTTTACTTAAGCAGAAGTTGGTCAAGCTGTGAACATACTTTCAGGGTGCACGGCCTCTGGGGCAGGAAGACTGCCTAGAGCCCCACTTCCCATGTCCAGTCTCCCACTGGGCTCCCCATCTGCCACATCCACTTTGCAGGCCTGAGTGGCCGACACCCTGGGAATGTGTATTTAGACAAGGAGCCAGGCAGTGTTGATCCCTAGTGGGTGACCTCTAGCTGTTGGAGAAGGGATTTGGGAAAGGGAATTTTTCAGAACTCCTTCAGTCCTCTCAGGGAGGCAGCCAATTATCTCACTTATATGAGGCTCTAATTATTAAAATATCCTCAATTGTGATGCTAATAGCGAATTTGCTAAATGGAAATGAATTTTTAATATCATAATTTGCCTTTTCCTTTCCATCTGATTCATTTTCTTTCTAGATGTCACTTCATCAGCACGAATAAAACTTGGAAATGTTTCTTGCCCTTTCTGCTTGTGACACATTTTGTTAGATTTCATCACGCCTTGGAATTTGAGGGGACTTCTTTAAAAGCAGCATGCCCCATGGACCCAGGCTTCTTTTTTTTAGTGGAGACTGAAACCACCCCCAGCAATCACACTTCCTTGGTCAGCGTCACCCCCAGCTTGAAGGTGCCACCAGACAAGAGCTAGAGATGTCTCTCTGGAGGGCCTAAGTGTCTGGCCCAGCCGGTCTTTCTTTGGCTACTGATGGGTCATTTTAACAGCATAGCCCCAATGTCAGATCATTGTGCACACCTGTCACTAGGTCCTCAGGCCTCCCTGTGTATTTTGGAGCGCCCCTGGGGTGTATCTCTTGGGACTCACGTAAGAGTTTGCAGCTGCAGCTCTCTGAGCCTGGAGGAGACATTGCCTCTTGTGTTGGTGATGGGAGAAGTTGCTTCTCTCATCTTCATAAGCTGTCTGCAAACATGCCGGCATTTAGTGAAAGAAATCCACATCTCCTCCCCACCCCCCGGCTAGACAATGGTGGTGGAGAAGATCCTGGCACGTGTATGGCTTTACTCAGACTCATCCCTACCCTGTGACCCCTGCAGGTCTGTCTTCTGCAGGATGATTGGTTTTCTGGGGCTCCCTCAGTCCCTGAGGCGACAGACTTGCCCAGCCTCCCCTGCCCAAGTCTTCCTCGCCAGGTCCATAAAGGGGCCTGAGTGACTGACCCCGCATGTGAGCCCAGCTTAGGCGTGAATGCGTATGCGTGGCACACAGTGCGTGAGCACATTCAGATGTTGAAACTCCTCCTTTAAGTGAGGTCACAAGCTCAGACCCTGCTAGTCCTGTCATAGATGCCCTTTGACCAGTCATGGGTTCACTCACCAAAATATGAGGTTGGGAGGTGTGTCAGGCATAAAAGGCGAGCGTGAGTCCCTAATTTACCAAAACACATCAATTCACCCCTGAATATAATTTTGTTGATTCATTCGACAAACATATTAAGTGTCAGTTGTGTGCCAGGCACCATTCTGAGTGGACACAGCAGTGAAAAAAACAGATAAAAATCTCTGTCCTTGTGGAGTTTATGTTCTAGGAGGAAAAGCTAACAAATAAGCTCAATATAAAGTATGTCAGTTGTGGTAAGTAATATGAAGAAAGAGGCATAAGGAAGGAAGGGGGCTAGGGTTGAGGCTGTCACAACTGTTCGCTGTCAGGATGATGTAGGGGCAGACCTGAGGAGGCGAAAGAGCGCCTCAGACACCTGGGGGAGCATTCCAGATAGAGGAACAGCCTGGGCAAATGTCCTGAGACAGAAGCAGGCTGGTGTTTCAGCTCATTCATTCAGCTTGTTCAGCTGAAGCTGAGTCAGAGGAGTTGTAGAAGATGAGGTCAAAGTGAGTTTTATGGGCCGTTTAAGGACTTTTTGCATCGATGCTGGGTGTTGTAGGAGGTCGTGGTATGGGGTGGCTTAGTGCATTGCAGTGACGTGATCCTTTTTACATTTTAAAACAAGCAGCCTGGCTGTGGTGTCACACTGCAGAAGAACGACCCTAGGAGAACAGGGGGAAGAACACTGCAAAACTCGTGGTGGCTTGGACCAGGGTAACAGTAGTGGAGGTGGTGACAAATGGCCACATTCTGGATCTGTTTTGAAGGTGGCAGTCACAGAGCTCTCTGCTAGCAGGGGGAAAGTGGAACCTGAGAGAAAGAGCAGCATCAAGAAATGCAAATCAAAACAACTATGAGATACCACCTCACACCTGTGAGGATGGCACACATTAAAAATGCAGGCAATAACAAATGCTGGAAAGGATGTGGAGAAAAAGGAACTCTTCTACACTGCTGGTGGGAATGTGAACTGGTCCAACCACTATGGAAGGCTGTATGGCGATTCCTCAGACTGCTAAACATGGAGCTTC